>JAJOZX010003307.1:17500-175000 GCA_023014485.1 Bathynomus jamesi | reverse complement strand
TTTTTTCATTTTACCAGTAATGTTTGAAAACCTGTATTTGGCTAAAATTTCAGGGGTTGACAGCTCATGTTCAGGTGGTGAAGCTTCACCACCTGGCCCTATGGAAAAAAACAACCTGTACACATGTAATAATAATTGTGAATTAAATTCACTTAATTTACTGCATAGGGGTTACAACATAATGTAATTTTAACAAATCTCAATATTCATTGAAAGTTAATGTGATAGCCTATAATAAAAATAAAGAAATAATGAGCTAAATTCCCAAACAAGTAAATGCTAAATCTTTCAACATATTTTTATTTTATATATATACACAGGGTGGCCCGAAAGTATGTTTTCCCGAAAAAGAATAGTTTAGAATGCGTCGGGGCAACAGACTTTTGGGCCATCATATATATATATATATATTTTTTTTTTATTGTAACGCATGTGCCTGCGACGAAAAAGCAACAGTAAACATTTGTGTTTACCACAAAAGGAGAGTATTAAACCTTGTAAACATGCCAAAATTCCTGACCAAGTACTACATCATACCATTCGCTCATCGTGGTTTTAAAAATAAAACGTAATTTTAATTTACCGCCTTGCACAGTCCTCCTTAGACTGAATGAAATTTCTGAAGCGCCAGGAATACTTAAGGACTTAACATGCTGACCAGGGCTGTGGAGTCGGAGTCAGGAGTCGGTGAGTCGGTCAATTTTGAGTGGAGTCGGAGTCGGTGCAAATCCTTCAACTATAACCATAGCAGCCTAGGCCTAGGCCTAGCTCAATTTTATGAATAAAATAGATTTAACCTAATGTTTTAATATATAATATAATATATAAATATAAATAATATATAATATATAAATAATATATAATATAAATAATACATAAATATTAAATAATATATAAATATAGTTGCTTATAATTAATAAGGATTACAATTAATTAATTAACATAATTAATAATAAGGAAATTTAAAAATTTTGTACTAGCAACCCTAAATCTTTTTCAGATTTTTAGATTTCAATTTGATAAGTATGATAACAGCGTAATGTAGTGCATCAAAAGTATAAATCTGTGGTTTTTGAATATTTTTCACTCACTGCTGATGGAAAATATTATGTATTACGGATGTTTATAATAATACAAAAACATCTTATTAATTTGCTAAACCAATAATAATCTTATTTTGTTTAAGCTTCAGTTTGTATTTTGGGATTTATTGTAATTTTTGAATAAAGAGAAAAAAAGCCATTAAGGCATAGTTACAGCCACTAAGTAACCTGATGAGTTATGTGGTGGTGATGAAATGCCTTGTTTATGAATCTCCATTGGCCCAATAAAGCTAATCGTAATCAATTTGACCTTAACATTCCATCGGGGTTCAGTCGTAATTATACAAGTCAGATTTCTGGAGTCGGAGTCGGAATGTTAAAATTTTTGGAGTCGGAGTTGGAGTCAGCAAATTTTATCACCGACTCCACAGCCCTGCTTATAACCAGGGTTTCGGAGCCGGACGAGCCAGTGAATTTTGCTTACCTGGAGCCGGAGCCGGAGCCAGAAACCTTGAAAATACGGCTCCATGGTCTGGCTCCGGGCGATATATTGCTACCTAAATTGTTATTTGTTAAATATAGGTTTAGTTGCAAATTATAATTCTTGTAATATATTACGAAAAATGGTACCATAGGATTCTTGGATTTTATGGAGGTGTGGGAGTTGCAGGAATAATCTGCAAATTTCCATTTTTTAACCATTAAATATTTGGGAAGATTTGTCTTAACAACACTTAATTATATAGGTAAAATTTTTTTATGGCGGTGGAGACCTTAGGTAGGTAGGTACTAACTATTTATCTAAGTAGGTAACTACCTAGATACATACCTAGTAAGGTTGGTCCTTCTGACTTGGATTGAACTATTTTTATTTTTAGGTCAATTATCTTGTATTGCTAAATTTCTTTTTTTTTCAGATTCTTTGTAATTTGTACTTGATTCTTTAATTATAATTATCAGTCTATGACCCTTCATAATGGATAGAGATTCAATAAAGAAGTCTGATATATTCAAGTATTTTACTGAAAGTTCAGATAAGAAACACTATGTTTGTATTTGTGAAGTTTCTGATGCTTCGGGAAATATTTCAACGTGTATTAGTAGTTTGAACTTTTGACTTTTAGTTGAATTGCTTTTGTTAATTAAATTACAAAACTTTTTGACTAAAAGAAAATCTCTTTTTAAGTAAATAATATAACCTATTAAAAATTTAAAAACTGAATTTTTTGAAATATTCAGCTCTTTTTCAAGCCAAGTTGGCTTTCATGAAGCTTTCAAGTTTCAACACTTAAAAAAAGATGCATATATTATCTCAGAAAGTTTGATTGTTACTATTTTCCATACGAGAATTCTTAAGTTTGAACTTTGAACTAATTAGGAGGCAAGTTTCTCTAATTTATATAAGCTACCATTGTTAATAAATATTTAATATTTAGTTTTCATCATTTTCCTTTAGTTATTTAAATAACTTCATTCTATCATTATATTTGCCTAATTTAAAATCATAAGAAATTTAAATTTTGAGTATTAAAGTGATTTAATAATAAAATATTTTTGTGCAATATTTTAAATTGGACAATTAGTTATATAAATCTAGATATTTATTTTATAATTAACAGAATTTACTATAAAAGAGCCGGAGCCAGACTGTAAAAAATTTCTGCTCCGGAGCCGGAGCCGGAGCCGGAGTCGGAGTCGGAGCCAGAAGTTTTTTTACCGGCTCCGAAACCCTGCTTATAACTGACTAAAATTGATGCCAGCTGATCATGTAGAGTTGCCAACACGTTTGATGAAAAAATCAAATTTTTAAAAGTCCACTCAAAATTACTAATTAGCATTCAATCATTTATTTTATCATTATTATATTTTTAACAATAAACCTTACTTTACGTAGATGTGTGATTACCACTAACAGTTATTTCAAAATGATGATAGGGGCAAATTTATCTTTTAAAGTGATCCTTAACCTATGAAAATAAAAACCCACTCTAATAGACAGAGTTTATTTCCACAACAGTTTCGACACCCACTGGCATCAAAACTGTTGTGGAAATAAACTCTGTCTATTAGAGTGGGTTTTTATTTTCATATTTTGACCTTCACGTAGAAAAAAAGTGAAGTTTTTTGCATTGATCCTTAACCTCTTGGGTGAAAAATTTATCAAACCATTCTTGAAATATCACTCTTGTCATCCTGTCATCCAACCTGTTTTGTTATGTCGATAATGAACTGGCAAAACTTTTATATTTTGCAGTGCTCTTGGTTGGGCAGATTTTCCTATAACTAGTAAATGAAAATGATGTGCCTGCAGCATTAGAGCATGTCAATGCTGTTATTCTGCCCTTGATAGTCTTGTAGCTTTCTACATTACCTTCATCACCACAAACCAAACTGTGAGAAGGCAACATACGCCAATATAATGTCATTTCATCAATGTTATACACCTGCTCTGAAGTAGGCTATGTTCCTCTACTAGCCTACTAAACTCTTCCACATACGATGCAGCTGCACCACTGTCCACCAAACCACATTCATCATGAAACTCAAGACCCTTTATATTGTGACATTGCTTAAAACACTTCAACCAACCAGTACTATACTCTCACAAGTCTGCTATGCCCATTTCTTGATGGAAAAACCTAGCCTTGGCCATAATCATATTTCCACTAACACGTTTAAGCCTAGAGTTGCCAGACATCCCACATTTGATCAAAAAATCCCATGTCAAAATGTCCTGCAAAAAATATTTTTTAAGCAAATTTTTTTGGGATGAATTGATTTAGAATTTCAATATTATGTATAATAATTTCAATTTATTCACGGTTTAATTGTTAAACATTATTGTAATAAAATTTTTCTAATTTTGTTTGTTGTAACCGTTGAAGAAATCTAATTTCAATTTGAAAAAAAAATTTGGTCTTTAAAAAAAAAAAAAAATTTTTTTTTGTCCCACATGGGCATTTGAAAAATCTTGGCAACCCTATTTAAGGCACGTTGGTGCTTGAACCATTCAAATGTTGCATAATCAACAAGAGGCAACTTCGATGTATGTAATGTTTTTCTAATATCACTGCAGTGAGAATAAGAATGTTCACTTACATATTTTAGAAGCTTAGACTTCTGTTTCTGTAAATCATAAACAGTGTGTCTTCCGATCCCAAAAGCATCAGCTATAACCATCACATTCTCACCACTCTCTAAACATCTCACTACTACTAACTTTTGTTCAATAGTTAATACAAGCTTTCTTTTTGGTTCTTTTTCACCACCCGAAGGTATTTTACGCTTCTTAGAACTCATACCAGCAGTAAAAATAACAACAGTCTGTTTATTCCTAGCTGAGGTTTGTTTATGTTTTGATCATCCAGCATTGCCAGAACCACTCGTGCTTTCTCACCAGCTGGGCTTGTTGGGCCTGTGCAGATGGCACTGAATTTGAAATATGAACATTTTACTGGGCAAAAAAGTGTGATTAATCGACTCTTGACTGTATATCAGTGATAGAACATGCAGTTACTACAACAGGCTAGTTTCTTTTCTAATTATCTGATAGCTACATTTTCAGATGGTTTGAACACCAGTGATAAGTCAAAGATGATTTCTGTAAAATATAAGACCACTTCATCATTTCTAAAAAGAAAGTTAGAAGAAACATTTTTATCAAAAGTTCCAGATAGTGAACCATATCAGATCAAGGTAAATGTTTACTATAACAGCACCACCTCCAATTTTTTTTCAAAATACATTTTTTAGTAGTTTTTGGTGTGTTCTGTTCAGATCTGCTATTCATTTGTTGTGGAAATGACCCAATTAAAAGTTAGGAGACATTGAAGTTTACTAAGTAAATATAGGGAATTTTGAGCATAAGCATGGGTCATTTCCACAACAAATAAATAGCAAATCGGAACAAAACACATGAAAAACTACTAAAAAATGTATTTTGCAAAAAAAAAAAACCTAACCTTACGGCAAAACATTAGGACTGATCAATTTGTGATGCGTGATCTTTACTGGGGCTCTGCCCCGGTATCCCCAAGACCTAAATTATACAAATGATTATTATTAAGTTATTATTCTCAAACATAAAAATACCATCATTGTAAAGCATTTGAACTGCTTTACAGGTATATCTGACTAAAAATATTAAGTTTGAATTGGCATTAAAATGAGAGAATAACACCATAATTGATAAATCATCCAATCCTTTGTCTTCATCTAGGGCACATGATGAATCAAGTTCTCAAAGTCAAACTCACACGAATGGCACGTCATAATTCTATCACAAACACCACTAAACTAAATTCAATTTGAAAAAAAAAATAGCCAGAACAAAATCCAACCAACTAATTAAGTCGCAGAGTAGCGAAAAAATAGCCCAATCAGGAAAAATATTTTATGAAAACAGTACATAATAGCCTTCACATGCCATATCTAAATTTATTTAAAGGAAAATGGCATCAATCACTAGACGAGATGAAAATCAAAACAAATAAATGTCGTTATTATAAATGCACATTTGACGTGACGTCACGTCAAATCAGTGATGTAGGTCTCGATATCGGTCTCGATCTCGGTCTCCGCTATTTAGATCTCGGTCTCGACAGACGCGGTCTCGGTTTTTCTCCCCGAGACCGTAATGAAAAATACATGTTATTGGCATACTCATGATGGTGGCTTGATTGAACAAACACAATTCAGAATGTTTATGAAAGTTTGTAAAAGTAAGGGACTCTAGATATTCACTAATCAGTCACCCTGTTTTGAGTTGCCAAGTTTGTCTTGCGGGGGGGGGTGTCTGGATTTTTTTTAGGTTAGCGCTACAAAAATTTTTGACCCCCCCTGTCCCCGTCAGATTAATTTTATTGAAAATGGAAACACTAAATAGAGAATTATAGATAATATATATATAAGTATATATTATAAGGCCACTTAGTGTTGCCAAATGGCAACGTTGAAGAACGTTGAAACTGGGAAGATTTTGAACCACAGGGAACAGTTGCGGCGGTACCTCTTAGAGATCGATGACTCTCATATTTTAGACAACTGCTCTCCATTAAAGTTTTGGCACCAGAAAAGGATAAATTCTCATCACTGGCCAATATTGCCGTGACTGTTTTAACAGTGCCTGCCTCTAGTGCTCCAATTGAGCGTGTATTTAGCCATGGAGACATAATAATGAGGCCCCACAGAAGTCGAACTTCAGCAGATCTTCTGAGCATGATGATGTTCCTTAAGTGTAATGAGCACCTATCATGCTTTAAATAAATGCACAAGTCAAACTGGGTAGTGTGTACGTTCATTAAACCTTCTGTAACAGATATAAAAGAAGTAAATAAATAAAAAGTACGTGTGTATATATATATTCATTTGTTAATTTATAGGCTACACTTTTTGCATTCAACACACTACATCTGAGAAAGTAGTTATTAGTTTATTAATATACTTAACAGAGTCTAATTTCCATAGTAGTGTAAAACAAATTGAAAGGGCGAGAGCTTGGTCTCGATCTCGGTCTCAGTCTCGAATTTTAAGGGTCTCGATCTCGGAAGGTAGATCTCGATCTCGAACCTTTGATCTCGGTCTCGATCTTGGTCTCACAGGATCAGGTCTCGGTCTCAGTCTCGGATTTGGTGGTCTCGACTACATCACTGCGTCAAATCGATATCGTTAATTAAAATTTGAGAAGCAAATATCTTCATAAATATGAATTTCCCCAAATAAAGACATACACCATTTTTCTTAGTAAATTATGATGTACTACTGGAAATATTTTACTTGGGGTGCAGTTGGTGTTATAGTAAACATTAACCCAGATCAATCTAATGAAGAAAGACATTGAAAGGTAAGAAACTGTGAAACTGACACAGAATCCTTCAATTAAGTTTGGGCTAATGTACATGCATTTATACATCCAAATGCTAAATATAAAACATGAATGTGGTACAGCAGGTCAGTTACCTAATATTTATAATATAGAGGTAGCTCTGATTGAATATGATTACATTACAAATTTAACTATTAATCTGCATTTGTCAAGTTTTAACTTATGGGTCATTCTCTGTCAGATCAACCAAAAAAAATTGAAATTAACACCCTCATCTCTCATATTTTGCTGAAATTTGGTTTATAGGGAGTTTGTGAGCCCTGAATCCATTTCTGAAATTATAAGGTCAATCCGACCAACGGTTCAAGAGATATGACCTCGGGCAATTTGAGGTCACTCGCGAGGTTACTAACATTTGGCGAGCCATAATTTGGGTAATAATTGTCATAATTATATAAAAGTATATATATTTAGAATCAGAAAACGACAAGGAATCCAAATATGCAAGTTTTAGAACTCTAGGTTGAAAAATAAAAAAGTTACACTGTTAACCAAAATTTGAGGTCACGATTTGACCTCTGGAGTATCAAATGAGAATTTTTTTTTTAAATGTAAAAAATGAAGGCATAGGCATTGGCTATTAGAATCAGCAAAAAAAGTTTGTTTATGTTAGTATTTTCATGTAACTAACATATAAGTGAACACCATATTCATAAATTGTGCGTCAATTCTACCTATTTTTTCACACTTAAGCTCATAATTTGACCTATAGAAATTAAAATTACATTTTTTATAGATATAAAAAACAAAGTCAGAGTTCTTGACTAATAGAAACAATCATAAAAAGTTTGTTTATGTTGGTACTTTTCATGTAACTAACTTATAAGTGAACACCATATTTATAAATTGCTTGTCATTTCAAGGAATTTTTGTATCTTAGCTATCAATTTGACCTCAAGCTCCAAGAATTTAATAAAAATTGTATTTCACTGCTAATCTACACTGGCAATAATAGTTATAATAGTGAAAGGGGAAGACTAAGCTCACATGTAGCCTAAACAAACCTGTTGAAACATGTTGCTACTTGTCTAAGTGCAGAATCAACACAGATAGTTGCAAAATTCCTTGTCTACAGGTTAGTACAGTTCCAGCCAGCACTGTGGGTGGCTGGTGGGTATGGTGTTTTAATGAGCCTCAGAGACTATCAAGGCCTAAAATATTAAGTGTGTATAGCTATATATTTTCTAAAAAATATATATTACCTAATTGTAAATCCTATATCTTTACAGATCAAAATACAATGGTTCGGCACTTGAAATACTGCCAGGACCCTATTCAAAAACACAAGAAACGCATAACAATCAATCTTAGAAAAGTGACTGATGTACTTGTTGAAAAATGTGCTGGAAGAGTGAAAAAAGACTCATTGTTGTGTGTGAACTGCTGGACACTGATAATGAAAAACCCCACTATACTTAGTACCACTGAAAACAACGAGTCTGAGCAGGATTCAAATGAATCATCTACTATCAGTGGCTTGAGTAACATCTCTTCAATTCAAGATCTGGACAATGACAGTGATTGCTTGATAAAGGAAAATCCTTCAACTTCAGTTGAACCAGTTCTAGCATTTCTGGACCAAACACCAGTTAAAAAAAGTAAGTAATAAATTAATATAATAACTTATACTTTACTACAAGGTCTGTTTGATCTACTATATAGCCAATTATATAGCATTTAAGGTACTATAATTAATATTTAATTACTAATATTCAGGTGTGTGAAACCTTTTTTTCTGTTCTTTTCAGAGGGCTGTCATTAAGCCAGAAAAAGCGCAAGGCTCGTGGTAAGCTATCATCTGCTCAGAAACACCTGAAGGAGAGGCTAGAACTCAGTTATGGTGTTCAAATTACCGAGGAGGTAAGTGATACTTCAAAAACCTGAAACTAAATCTGAAAAACATCTAGACAAATTAATGAATGAATTGAAACAGTCATTCCTGGAGAGCAAATGTCACCATCACAAACTACAAATATTGACACTCTCACCATACACAATTGAAAAAAACAGCTAGTTTCTTTCAAACTACAACATACATGGTGAAAGAAGCCATTCACTTAAATCAGAACATGGAATCCTTCCGAAGATTCCACTAATGAGCAAAGGAAAAGTGATATCTGAAGAACACAAAGATATAGTTAGAAGATTCTATGAGTCAGAAGAGGTTAGTCGTATGTGTCCTGGCCAAAAGGATTGCGTGAAAGTTATCAGTGCTGAAGGTGCAATGAAGGTGCAAAAACGATTGGTCCTCGGGAATTTAAGAGAGATGTTTGAACTATATAAAAATGATGAAAAGAATCCCAAAATAGGATTTTCCACATTTGCAAAATTATGGCCATCATATTGTGTGCTTGCCGGTAGTGGTGGGACTCATTCTGTCTGTGTCTGCACATACCATCAAAATCCAAATTGCAGCTGGCTGCATTGGGAGAAAGAGGTCTTTCATACAAGGATCTTATGGATTACAGTGTCTGCAGTACAGAAAGAGAGACTTGCATGATGCAACTTTGCAATGATTGCCAAGAGAAGAGGGTGTCCTGGATTTTCTTGAGTTACTTGACAGTGTGAAATCAGCTCCAAATGAAATATCTTACAAGCAATGGGTGACTGTTGACCGTTGTACAATGGTTGATAAGGTGGAGCCACTTCATGAATACTTATCATCCCTAAGCATGAAAATATCCTGCATGGTTCGTCATCACTTTGTTGCTCACAACAATCACAGTACTTCAAGCAGTTGAAAGAAACACTACCACCTCAGAGCGAGGTAGTTATAGTAGGTGATTTCTCTGAGAATTATTCTTTCATTGTCCAGGATGCTGCCCAAGGGTTTCACTGGGACAATTCACAGTGTACAGTTCACCCTTTTGTCATCTATTATAGATCATCTGCAGACCAGGAACTTAGCCATTTTAGTGTCTGTTTCTTATCTGCATCACTAAAACACAACACTATAATGGTTTACTCATTCATATTGAAGCTTATGACATATGTTAAATTCAGATGCCCACAATTGAAGAAGGTGCACTATTTCTCAGATGGATGTGCTGGCCAATATAAGAACAGATACAACTTCACAAATCTCTGTTACCATGAAGAGGATTTTGGTCTGTCTTGTGAATGGCACTTCTTTGCTACATCCATGGCAAAAATGCATGTGATGGGATTGGAGGAACAGTGAAAAGAGCTACTGCTCGTGCCAGTTTGCAGAGAACTACAGAGAGGCAAATTCTTACACCAGAACACGTTTTTCAGTTTTGTGAAGAAAACTTGAGCAAGAAGGTAAATTTTTTCTTTGTAACTACAGCTGATTTGAAAGATGCAGAGAACGGTTGGAACATTGATTCAAGGATAGTAGGGCTATTCCTGGAACTCAGAAATATCATAGATTTGTTCCCCTAAACAAGGAAGAACTGATGGTGTATCCCATTTCAAGTGGCATTGGAGAAAAGAAAAGAATAAGGAAAAGTCATTTTACTAATGAACCTGCAATGCTTGGTAACCTAAAATGTGTCAAACCAGGAGAGTATGTTGGCTGCATTATGACATGCAAGTTTGGTATGGAATTGTGGAGGAATATTGTGAAGAGTTTGATGATTTCACTGTGAACTTTCTACATCCCTCTGGGTCATCAGGATCAAGTGCATATTATTATCATCAAACAAGGATTCATGTGCAGTGCCAGGACATCATATATTAACTGTAATGAGTTGTCCTACCCTAAGAGGAGGCAGCAGAATTCAATACATTTTTCCACAAAAAGAAATTGATGAGAGCATCGAGCATGCAAAAATTGTATTAGGCCAGCACATGAATCCTCTAAGTAGGTCTTCCCCTTTCACTATTATAACTATTATTGCCAGTGTAGATTAGCAGTGAAATACAATTTTACATTTTTTGCCTTTGTTTTTATATCTATAAAAAAATGTAATTTTAATTTCTATAGGTCAAATCATGAGCTTAAGTGTGAAAAAATAGTAGAATTGACGCACAACTTATGAATATGGTGTTCACTTATATGTTAGTTACATGAAAAATACTAACATAAACAAACTTTTTTTTGCTGATTCTAATAGCCAATGCCTATGCCTTCATTTTTTACATTAAAAAAAAAATTCTCATTTGATACCCCAGAGGTCAAATCGTGACCTCAAATTTTGGTTACAGTGTAACTTTTTTATTTTTCAACCTAGAGTTCTAAAACTTGCATATTTGGATTCCTTGTCGTTTTCTGATTCTAAATATATATACTTTTATATAATTGTGACCATTATTACCCAGGTTATGGGTCGCCAAATGTTAGTGACCTCGCAAGTGACCTCAAATTTCCCGAGGTCATATCTCTTGAACCGTTGGTTGGATTGACCTTATAATTTCAGAAATGGATTCAGGGCCCACAAACTCCCTATAAACCAAATTTCAGCAAAATCTGAGAGATGAGGGTGTTAGGCACTGGTTGATCTGACAGAGAATGACCCTTATTTCAAATGAACTCTCATCATGCAAGCATGACAGAACCAGTTATAAAACTAGCACTTGTATATCGTACCTCCATTTCTTTTTTTCCAGACAGGAAGCACTCATGATTAATTTCAAGGAAGAATTAAATTCTACATCTTCCTATGAAAGATAGCTTCAAATACTTCCTGAGGTTCCCAAGTACAGTAAATGTAAAAAATTGAGTGAACAGACAATATCTCTAGTAAAGGCATTCCATGAAGATGATGAAGTACGATTTTGGAAGTAAAGTTGGACCTCAGAGCTGTCTCTCATGGTGCCAAATTGTTTATTATTTGTTATATAAAACTAATTACATTTACATAATTATAGGAAAAAGTAGGGCAATTTTTTCCAATTTTTTAGTAAAAAATTGGTCCAATTTAGCTCCAATTTTGCTAAATATATATACACATATATATATATATATATGATGAATAAAACCACGAAGGGAAAAGAAACACAAAGTGGTGCTCAAGCACTTTCGTCTAATGACATCCTCAGGAACACTGGAGTGAAAGGATCGTTCAAGGCAATATATAGGTTACAAAAATAAACATATATATATATATATATACACATAGTAAGTATAGAAAAAATTGTGGGAGGAGCAAACACATTTGTATGGGAAAATGACACTTTTAGCACTTTGGCCGAAATTCAATATAAATTCAAATGGCTTGTTTATGAAACAGGTCACAAAAGAATAAAGAAATAAAAATAAATATAAATATAAATTGGATAAAAAAAAAAAAAAAAAAATTACAAAATAATGCCTTAGTGATATATATTAGGGTGGAGCGAAAAATACCTTTTTTCTAGTATGAAGTTCTAATAGTGATTAAAAGTTGCATTTAGTGGATGAAATATGCCTGCCAAAATATGAGTTCATTTTTTTAAAATTTTCAGCTGCCACCAGGCAGCTAAATTAACTCAATTTTGTGTAAAAAGGAAAAAAAGCTTCTATTTTAGGTTTGTCAAACTATTATAAAATTTTATCTTAGAATTATCTAATAGTTTGATTAAGATTCTTAAATGATAGGAATTCGTTTTGTAATAATGCCTTTTCATATGCTTAATATCTTCAGCTGCCACAAGAGAGCTGAAGTTAACACAGTTTAGAGTAACTGAGTCATGTTGAGAGTACACTGAATGTTGTGGGGGAGGATTTGGGGAGGGTTGTGGGGGAGGGTTTTGGTGTGAAGGAATTTCTTTCTGTGAGTCATTAGAACAGTGTGTTTACACTTGTCTTCTTTGGTAGTAGGCCTAGTCGCTCAGTTGATCGGAGAGTTTTTTAATATGATCGGAATATTATAAAACTTTATTTTAAAGTGATTTATATAGAGATAATATTGATTTTATTATAAAATGCTTGTTATAATGTATTATATAATTTTAGTTTATTTATATAATATATTATATATTTATAATATATTATATATACTTATAAAATATATTATATATTAATTATATAATGTTTTGATGTTACAGGATATTTTGTGATTGTGAATTTTTCTTAAAAATATTATGCATCAAATACTAAATATAAACATTTCACTAGAGAACATATGAAGTGTGCCATATTTGAAGTACCTTGTGAGATGAGTGATATGCAACTACCAACTTATAACTGCATTATGAAAGATTACCTGTTCACAAAACATTTAGTGAAGGAGCAGATGAATAACAAGGAGCCTTCATTTTCTGAAATAGCAGAGGCAGTTTTCAAAAAGGTAGAAAATATTTGGAAGAAGGCCTCTTTGCCAATAGTTTCACATACACGCGTTTTACAGATGATGCGAGTGTACCATGATAAATACAGGTCCTTATTAAAGCCATACAAGTCACGCAAGGATCAGCCTAAGTACAAAAATCAGCTTGAAGAATTTGAAAACTCTTCAAAATGCACTTTGTTTGACATCTGCACCTGCAAATGTAAGGAGTTTAGGAGATGCTCATGTGAAAAGAGTAAGAAAGTCCCTCCAAAAGAGCAGGATTTTTTGAATGACCAACGAACACGCAGAATAATGGTGATAGGAAGCATTGACATAGCACACACAAAACGATTACAAGCAAGAGAACATCGAAAGGAAATGGAAAAAGGACGTCTGGAATCCTCACAAACAACTAGTGCTGCTATAACCAATACGTCCAACTTACAAATCGAAACAGAGACAAGTGAACTTCAACAACTAGAAGAGATATCTGAAGATAATGAGGAAGATACAACCTCGACTCAATATGTAATATCAGAACAACAGATGCGTGAGCCACTGCCTTCATTAGCAATTACTTGTGATAGATTTAAAATGTCGGACAGAGCTGGGGCTGCTATTGCTTCTGCAGTATTGGCAGATCTTAAAATTGTTACTCCCGAAGACAAAGGGAATATTATAGACAGAAGTAAGCTAAGACGTGAAAGACAAAAACAGAGAAAGGAACTACAACAGATAGGAGAGCCAAAAACCATGCGGGGATTATACTTTGATGGCAGAAAGGATAAAACAATGATTCAAGTCCAGGAGAGTGATGGCTCTAACCACCAAAGAACCAAACGCGAAGAGCATATCAGCATAATATCTGAACCACACTCTCGGTACTTTGCACATGTGACACCTTCCAGTGGCAAAGCTAAATACATTTGCACAGCGCTAGTGAATTGCTTGAAAGAAAGGAATGTTGATATAGGGAACATCGTTGCAGTTGGCTGTGATTCGACAGTGGTTAACACTGCTAGTATTGGAGGCACAATAAGATTACTGGAAGAAGCCTTTAATAAGCCATTGCAGTGGCTGATATGCCTTTTACACCTTAATGAACTTCCATTGCGCCATCTGTTTCATCACTTGGATGGTACCACTACTGGACCAAGAGCATTTTCAGGAGAAATTGGCGAGCACTTTCAGACTGTGAAAAGCTTCCCATAGTTAACTTCAAAACCCATTGAAATTCAAGAGGACATGTGTGAAGTTGATGTAGATGACATAAGTACTGACCAGAAATACCTTCTTGAAATTCACAAGGCTATACCAAGTGGAACATTCTCAAAGAGTCTTAGTCATAAGAGTCCAGGCAATATATCACATTCAAGGTGGCTCACCACAGCAAACAGGACTCTGCGGTTATATGCAAGCACAGAGAATCCTTCAGGCAATTTACAAGAATTAGCTACTTTAATTGTTAGGGTATACGCACCAATGTGGTTTCAGATAAAGCGTAAACCATTATGCCAATATGGTGCTAAACATATGTGGCATATGATTGCAAGAAGCCGGTATCTCCGTGAAGAGATTAGGAGAGTACATGACTCAGTCATTCAGCGAAATGCATATTACGCAAATCAAGAAAACATTCTCATTGCAATGATAGCTGATGAAAGGGAGCATGTGCGTCAGTTGGGATTTAGGCGTATCATAAAAGCAAGGGCATGCATTCAAGAAACAGATGTTATCAGGTATTTTAAGGTGCCAGAAATAAATTTTTATGCCAAAGACTATACAGATCTCATTATGTGGCAAGATTTTCAGATAGCAGAACCACCGATAACCAAAGGAGTTTCTCTTGATGATATTGAATCATGCATCAAACATGGTACTACTCTTCATTCAGAATTATTTCAGTTTCCATGTCATACACAAGCCGTAGAGAGATGCGTCAAGCTCGTTACAGACGCTGCTGGATCAGTCTGCGGACCTACAAACAGAGACGGTTGGATTCGTGCTACATTAGAATCAAGGAAAAAACAGCCAAAATTTGACACAAAAGCAAATTACTAAATAGTCTTCAGCAAGAACCCTTTCTAGAGGGAGGTTGGTTGGGGAAAGGGTAGTAACTCCGCTAAGGCACGAAATAACGTTTCTTAACTGTCTCAAGCCAGTATAAAGGAGGAGAGACATCTTAATTTATTACTGTTCCCTTTTTCAAGTAAATACAGAATCATACTTAATTGTCATTTTTAAATTAACTTCAGCCCTCTTGTGGCAGCTGAAGATATTAAGCATATGAAAAGGCATTTTTACAAAACGAATTCTTATCATTTAAGAATCTTAATCAAACTATTAGATAATTCTAAGATAAAATTTTATAATAGTTTGATAAACCTAAAATAGAAGCATTTTTTTCCTTTTTACCCAAAATTGTGTTAACTTTAGCCCCTGGTGGCAGCTGAAAATATTAAACAAATGAACTCATATTTTGGCAAGTATATATCGTCCACTAAATGCAACTTTTAATCACTATTAGAACTTCATACTAGAAAACAAGTATTTTTCGCTCCACCCTAATATATATGTCACAGCCTAAATAACCATAAAGAAATAAACCAACAGATAAAAAACCAAAATTGTAAGTGGAGTCTACAAATTCAAGCTCAAAAGGAAAGTTTACAATCAATTTAATAGATGATACCAAATTGATATATATGTCACAAAGAAATAAAGAAATAAACCAAAAAAAAAAATAAATAAATAATAATAATAAATTGAAAAATAAATTTTAAGAGAGGCACCAATTTATAAGGGAAAAATTACCAAAGGTTTTTTAGTTATTGTCTGAATCATGCATACTATGGTCAGAAACGAATAAAAAAGTACAAGTAAATATAAATTGGAAAACAAAATGATGCCTAGATGATATATAAAGAACTATAAAAATATATACAACATATATAAGGTATATATACGAAATATAAACGCAATATATAAAGAATAATATATAATAATATATATATATATATATATATGCATAAGGGAAAAAATTACCAAAGGTTTTTATAATTATTCTGAAAAATCGGTAGGTCACAAAAGAATAAAGAAATAAAAATAAATATAAATTGGAAAAATTACAAATAATACAACTACACATGTATACCCGCATAACCAAATATATATACATATACACACACACACATATATATATATATTTAACTGCAATGACCACGCACACATACACATACATACATACACATACACGCATACAGCAATAAATTGAAAAATAAAATTGTAAGAGAAACATACAGATTTATAAGGAAACAGAAACAAAAACAATTTTTTACCACAGATTTAGCATCCTGCCATTTTTGTTTAAATCCATTCTGAAGGAATTCAGAGCAACGGGATCGAGTTGAAACAGACCTTTACTCATGTTAAGGTTATTTGTAAGTTGAATTACAGCCGACTCAAGAATATTTCTATTAACAATGTTGCTAGAGTGAAACAAAACTGAAGCATTATTCCAATCAATACAATGGGATAACTCTGACAAATGGATAAAAAGGGCACTGGACAACTGTCCCGTTCTAACGGAATATTGATGCTGTTTTACACGCATTTGCAAATCCTTTCCCATCTGACCTATGTAAAAGGAAGTTTTTTGAAATTACTTACATTCCGAGAATCCTGGGGGTTGGCATCCCTTGGTTGCGGTATGTCAACGATATTTTGTGTATCTGGCCCATGAATCGTGACCTGGATGACTTCTTCCTTCAGTTAAATGACCAAGTCCCCTCCATTAAATTTACTTTAGAAGTGGAACAAGACAACTCAATCCCATTTTTGGATGTGCGTGTTCATAGGGATAGCCCGGGTTTTAAGTTTAGTATCTATCAGAAAAAAAAAAAACAATTTGTCCTACGTACACTTTTACTTTGGACATGACACCCCTATTAAAAAGGCCATATTTTCCTCAATGTTTCTCAGCGCTCTTAGGATCGCCAGACCGGAATACATCAATGCCAAATTGGAAAATATCAACGGTATTGGAAGTGAGTTGTGTTACCCATCTGCGTTCATAGAATCTTGTCTTAATAAGGCTAAACGAACCTTCTATCGTGTGAATAATAACACTCGCACCTTGTCAAAGAATATTTTAGTACTTCCACTTTTCCCAGGCTTCTTAGGCATTGCTAATGTACTTAAACTTTTGGATATCAGTGTAGTTTTTTCAAATAATATTGTGAAAAACATCATAGTAAAAAATAGCCCTACCAATAATTTAGGCATTATCTATAAAATTGGGTGTAAGCAATGTGATTCCTTTTACATAGGTCAGATGGGAAAGGATTTGCAAACGCGTGTAAAACAGCATCAATATTCCGTTAGAACGGGACAGTTGTCCAGTGTCCTTTTTATCCATTTGTCAGAGTTATCCCATTGTATTGATTGGAATAATGCTTCAGTTTTGTTTCACTCTAGCAACATTGTTAATAGAAATATTATTGAGTCGGCTATAATTCAACTTACAAATAACCTTAACATGAGTAAAGGTCTGTTTCAACTCGATCCCGTTGCTCTGAATTCCTTCAGAATGGATTTAAACAAAAAGGGCAGGATGCTAAATCTGTGGTAAAAATTTGTTTTTGTCTCTGTTTCCTTATAAATCTGTGTTTCTCTTACAATTTTATTTTTCAATTTATTGCTGTATGCGTGTATGTGTATGTGCGTATGTGCATGGTCATTGCAGTTAAATATATATATGATGAATAAAACCACGAAGGAAAGGAAACACAAAAAGGTGCTCAAGCGCTTTCATCTAATGACATTGTAGTGGGGTTCTCTTGAATAACATCTTTTCTCTTTTTTCAGGATGCAACCCCCATATGGGCGGAGTTAGTCTTGATTAATGTCTGACTAGCTCAGTAGTCTGGTTTAGTTCCATTCTGGTCAGAAAACTTTGCCTTAAATATTCAATTCATAGTTGGCTTCCGCTTGTGGAAGTTCTAGCCTGCCAACCAAATAAGGAATACGAACAGTTCAAGAAAAAAAAACAGAGTGCCTTGTGATAATGGACATTGCCTGTGCATAACGGTGTGCAGGTTAAGGTATTTCTAGCTTCAGGTTTAGTTTCTCCATGGCTTCACTATAATAGATAGGTATGATTGGATTGACCTCAATTCTAGCTTAAGGATGTTAGGTCCAGGAGGTCACTCGTTTTCTAATTGTACCATTCTGGTATAGTTAAAGTTTTTTTTCTGTTAATAGAAGTTCCGTTTTTGTTGTCCAGTATTTTTTGTCATTGTAATTGTAAATAATTCAAGTTGGATTTCCATTTCTTGACCTTAAGCCATGTTTAGACGCAAGCTCATAACCCATTCTAGTTCTTGTAAATAATTCAAGTTGATTGCTAATAAACCCTTAGAATTCTACCAACTAGTTTTTTTTCAGCCTTTGTCCTTATAGACTGGGGTTGTCATTTCAAGGACTTACAATTCAGAGGGTAATATCTGCTTTTCTCGTCCAGTCACATTTGGTTTACTCCACAGCCAGTTTGCAAAAATCGTGCTTGTTGGTTGCGTAGGCCCATATTCAGTTGAAGTCCTCAAGTATTGCTGGGTGCACATTGCACACACCTTTCCTGAAGCCAGGGCTTTCCAGGTTTTCAAGTGGACCCGACTCAGACACAGGGTTAATCTTTGGAATAGCTAGCGGGTCGAGTCCATTTCTTGGTTCAGCCGTGTGGGAGTCTCGTTTGCCCCTCAGTGACAGTCAGTGGAGGTGAGAAAAACTTCACCGCCCGGGACCTTCTCGTTTCCCGTCATCAAGAAGTAGCCAAGTTATGGTAGTCTAGTTAAGTTCATCCGCTTCCCCGCAACATATTTGGTGCCCAGACCCGGGAATATTACGCCGACTAGTTTACTGAGGCACCCAGCGAGATACCCGAGATGGCCGAGTTCAAGAATTGCAAGACCAGATCAGTCAGCTTATGGCTCTCATGACCCAGCAGCAGAAGACCATGGAAGAGTCAAAGCAAGCATGGGAACATAAGTGGAAACAACTCGAGGACGTAGACACAGGATTAAGGACTAAGTATGACCAATTATCAAGGGAAAACACTGAATTGAAACTTCAGAATTCATATTGGCAGCAACAGGTGGACCAACTGATGAGGAACAGCAGCAGAAGGATAGGCTGAATCTAGAGAGAGATTCTTATGACTCAATGCCTGAACTTGAGAATCTGGATGATGTAGAGAATGTCTCGAACAGGGAAGAAGGTACCAGCAGAGGAACACGAACTTTCAAGAAAGAAAAGACAAAGCTGGCATCTCCTAAACCCATCAAGACACAACGCAATAGATCAACCAGCTCCAGTTCCAGTTCTTCAGATAAGACCTCCAGTCTTCCAGATGCTGAGAGGAGGGTTAAACGTACTATGCGTTCCTCCACTTTCAAGAGTAACAACGGTTCAAGGATGGCACCAGGAGTTTATCCTACCAGTGCTCCAGATCTTGATGAATTTGATGTGTCAAGTGGAAGATCTTTTCCTGAATATCTAGAAGCCTTTGAACGTCATTGCTCAGCCAAGTTTACTTGTGAACGGAGAGACTGGACTGGAACACTTGGAAAACATCTAAGGGGAAAGTTCAGGGATTTGTATAATGCTTATGGGGGTTGCAGCGTGGCATATGATGAGATGAAGGCTAGATTGTTGGCATGCTACAAGAGAATGAAGAAAACCTTCACAACTGGCAAGGTGTCAGAATTCAAGAATGCGACAATGAAGCCTGGAGAGACACCAGATGTATATGCTGCAAGACTCGAGACTCTGGCTCACCAGGCCTTCCCAAATAAAGCACTCGAGACCAGCAAGGAGTTGAGGAGGAAGCTCTTGGAGACAGTTCCAGCTGGGCTGTCACAACTGACCCGGATCATCAATGAGAACAAGACCTTGCATAACAAGAAGGTGACTTGGTCCAACATTCAGGATTTGGTGGCCATGCATTCAAGTGATGGACCATCCCTTCCAAGGCAAGAAACCATTGAGGTTTTCCCGGTGCAGATCCCTCCATCTCCCAAGCCTTCCAGAGAGTCATCCAGACACGAGACACCTAACCAACAATATCGAAACAACCAAGGTTATGAAAAAGGACAATGGAATGGAACTCGCTCTTCCATTCTGGGAATAAAAATGGAAATCAGAAGTCCCCAGGTCAACGTCAAGGAAGGGATCGTCGAAAATCTCAAGATCGAATCAGCAGGGAGACAACAACGTTCTCAGGAGCGTGAAAGAAACTCCAGTCAGTCAAGATCCCAAGAAGATACAGAGGTCAAGGTATGTCAGTGGTGTGCAAGGAAGGGACACCTTCAACAGGACTGCAGAAGATGGAAAGGAGCGTGTTTTATGTGCGGTAGTCTGGATCATATGGTTCAAGATTGCCCTCGCAATCAGCAGCACGGCAATCAAGCTCCGGGACATCACCTTCCTACCACTGTCCTTTGTGTCAAGGACCTCATCCAGGAATGTTCTGCCCTTCTAGAAGACAAGGTCAAGAAAATTTGTCTCAAGGAAACCAAAATAATGAAACCACCCACCACAATCAACAACAGTCGGGAAACTAATCAGTTCCAATGAGATCAGGGGCTCATTGGAAGCTGAAGTCCAATCTTCAAGATATGATCTTCAAGAACCCGATTATCATCATGAGATCCCAGTCAAAGATGACAGAAGACCTCTCCAGATGAATACCAACCAGACCATGGATTTAGCGTCTGAGGTGGGTGATGATGCCACCCCTGGACATCCAGAATTACCCAGTTCGGAACAGCAGTATCCAAAAACCACTGGAAATGAACTGAATCCTCTAGCATCTTCATGGACACCTAAACCAGCACCTCGAGCCCAAATACCTAGGTGTAACACTGCAGATGAGGCGGTTCATGGTCCAGATATTCCAGGAGGTCATTTTCGAGGTGTCCGGTTTGCCGAACTTGAACCTGCAGAAGTGTTAACCATTGATGTTACCCTTCAAGACACTAACATCTCAGGGTTAATTGACACGGGAGCACAAGTTAGCTTAATTTCCAGTGAACTGGCACAACAACTTGGGATTCCAATAGATACTACAGATATTTCCAGAATTCGAGGTGTAGGTCCCGATGCTTCAAGGGAAACTATGGGTTCAGTCCTACTCGCAGTTTCTTTGCATGGTATTGTAATGTCCCCTTTCAAGTTTCACATCCTTCCCACGTTGGATTTTAAATATCCCATTTCTAGGTTTAGATTTTCTGCGGGCTAACAAATTACAGATTAGTCTAGCACGTAGACGGGTTTCAGGGAAGAACACTGATGGTTCTACGTGGGAAATTTATCTAGGTACGAATGGAGAAGAGTGCAAAAGGATTTGTTACAAGGTTAGGTGTTGGGCTGTAGAAGGTGTGCAGGTGAATGATTGTGGACCTGTAGAAGTAAAAATTCAGTGGGAACCTCAAGGAGTAAATGATGATGGTACATGTCCATGTTCAAGAAATTCGGGTGAATGGTTCTATGATGGGACGGTTTCAAGCGTGCATCTTGGAGAGAAAGTGGTAGGTGTTCCAGGGATTGTAAATCTAGATTGCCCTTCCATTCTAGTCTACACTACAGGGAAACCTATTGGTAGAATCAAGGAGGAGACATGATGGGACACATTTACACTCTAGTTGAACTCGATCCTACACCAAATCCAGAAGACACTAATGATACAGTGACACATCAAGTACATTGTGTAGGTATGGAATCAGAAAATGATGATGAGTTGGTCTCATCTTTTCTGGAATGGACACCAGAACGTCTAACTTCAGAAATTGACTTACCTGAGCTGGATTCCCACCAGAAATCTCAAGTTTATAACTTGCTTAATTCCAGAAAAGCCGTTCTTAGTCGGGGAGATTCTGATGTGGGGACTGCTCAGATGACTCCACACCGTATTGAGTTATACGATGACACGCCAATATTTCAGCGACCAAGGAGATTTCCAGAACCGATTGATCAAGTCATCGATGATCAGTGTCAAGAACTTCATCAGCTAGGAATTATCGAGCCTACAACATCTCCTTGGAGTGCTCCAGTGGTACCAATTAGGAAACCAGATGGATCCATACGTTTGTGTGTGGATTACCGTAAACTGAACAAGGTAACCAAGCCTGATAGATTCCCGATGGCAAACTTGACAGACTCTGTCTACAGTCTACATGGTGTCAAGTTCTTTACCACCCTGGATTTAGTCCGGGGTTATTATCAAATGCCAATCGAGGAGAAGAGTCGAGATTATACAGCTTTCTCGACCCCTCATGGACACTGGAGATTCAAGAAACTCAGTTTTGGATTGAAGAACGCGCCTTCAGCCTTCCAGAGAGAAATGCAAGGTGTGCTGAAGGGATTTTCAAGGAAGAAGGTTCTAGTGTATATTGACGACATTTTAATTATGGAAAAGTCATTCGAGGCCCATCTCCAGCTAGTTGAAAAAGTCCTCAAGGTTTTAGAAGAACATGGTATCAAGATCAAACCACCAAAGTGTAGATGGTTCCAGTCGACAGTTCCATTTCTAGGTCATATAGTCAGTTCCAGTGGATTGTCAAAATTGCCAGAGTATATGGAAAAGGTGAAGAACTTCGAGAATTTCTGGGCTTGGTGAATTTCCAAAGGAAGTTCTTGCCACAGTGTTCAGCAGTTGCTAAACCCTTATCAGAACTTACAGGAAGATCAAGGAATTCAGTTATCCAGTGGACACCAGAGCTGGAAGAATCCTTCCAGACGCTCAAGGCAGAGATGCAAAATGAGGTAGAACTGGCTTTTCCTGATTATCGAGAAACAGCAGAGAAATTGAGCTTGTGGGTGGATGCATCAGCCATTGGTGCAGGTGCTTGTCTTACTCAAGTTCAGGATGGTCAAGTTCGAATCATTGCTCACGCATCAATGACATTTTCTAGTCCTCAGAAGAAATATTCGGTTACAGAGCGTGAACTAGCAGCGATGCGCTGGGGAGTCAAGACCTTCAGAGCCTTCCTGTACGGAATACCATTCATTCTGAACACGGACCATCAAGCATTGTTCTATCTCCATAATATGAGATTAGTCAATGACAGGCTTGCTCGAACAGTTGAAGATCTTGCTGAGTTTGATTTTGAGCTTCGTTATGTTCCAGGCAAAGACAATCAAGCTGCAGATGCGTTATCCAGACACTTCCAGGTTGAGCATGAAGAGGGCACCCAGCAATTTGGCAGAACTCCCCAAGGGCTTACTTGTAAGATTTAAGCCGGAGGGGGGAGGTGATTCCTTGATCGAGTGTTTGTGGTATGTTCTTGTTCATGACTTAGATCGTGAAGTTCCAGAGAGTCCAGTATTTCTTCGAAAGCAGTTGGTGGAAGAGCTGCTAAGTCATCCTACAACGTACGGAATCAAGTTGAATAGCAAGCAGAAGCAACATCTTCGACTTATGACAATTCCAGGGCAGCCAGCATCACCAGAGATCTTGAAAGTTTTCTGTGAGATGTATCAAGTGGATGTTGTATTGCACTTTGGTGCTGAAAACCCTCTAATTTACCACCCTGAAGTCAAGAATCAGCGTGTAACAGAACCCTCAGAACTTCTTGATAGGGTGCATGTCCAGTGTCTAGGTGGTGTTCATTTCAATTTATTGAGTGAATCCAATAAATATGTTCAGTCTTGTCCCGTCTTCTTGACTTGTTTAAATTCTTTGTATGAGAGAGACTTGGATTCAGAACCAATAGGGGCAGGTTGCTCGAGTTTGGAGATCGAGAATGGCCCAGTAGAATGTGAAGTCAATTTTCCCACCCTTGAGGTGGATATTGCTTGTCCACATTCAGGTGCCTTTAGAGCAGTTGTCCCACTTGCTTGTCAAGACGAAACCTACTGTGCTTTATTGGATTCTGGAGCTGAGATCTCCCTCATATCTCGAGTAGCCTGGCGTGAAATTTTAGGAAATTCGAGGGATTATTCACAAGATATTCTGGTTAACATTCAAGGTGTGGCTGAAAAGCAGGTGGTAGTTTATAACTATGTACAACTTACTGTGTCACTTGGCTCTAACGTAACTATTAATGATCACCCATTTGCTCTTGTTGAAGATCAAGCTATTCCTTGTTGTTTTCTCCTGGGTGCGAATTTCTTGTCTGCCGCCGGGATTGACCTGGATTTGTCCACTGACAGGGTCATGAAGGAGGGTGAGATTCTCGCTACTTTTCTGGCAGAGTTGGAGGAACCCTCCAGTCATCAAGAACCGCTGGTAGTTGGAAATTTGCGTCCATGTTCATTTCTAGATGAAGTTAACCTTGAGGTTCTTCAAAAAAGTGATCGGGTGTTGAGACAACTTAAGTCCTATCTAGATAAGGGTGGTTTTGGGTATTGTCCTAAAGCTCTAGTGAGATATCGTCGTTATCTTAAAGATATCTACTTTGAGAATGGTCTTCTAGTTAAGTACGAGGAACCAGAAAGGTTTCCCCAAGTTCTAGTACCTTTTAATTTCCTGATTGAGCTGGCCATTACTATCCATCTAGAAATGGCACACATAGGCCGAAACAAGGTCTTAGATGTTTTGTCTGGGGAAGTGTTTCATCCTCAGTTATATCAAGTTGTGCAAGAGGTGGTCACATCTTGTTCCCAGTGCCAGCTCAATAAGGTTTCCAGCCAGATCAGGGCTCCACCTACCCTGAAGATCGTGACCCAGGCACCATTTGAGCTGGTGGCTGTGGATCTAGTATTGTTCCCCAGGACACCTCGGGGAATCTAGGATGTTTAATGGTGGTGGACCACTACTCCAAGTGGGTAGTGGCTGTTCCATTTTCCAACAAGACTTCCAGTACCATTGCCCATCTTTTCGAGTTTCGAGTGTTGCCCACTCTTTTGCACCGGCCTTGTCGGTTGTTAACTGATAATGGTCCAGAATTTAAGGGTCAGGAGTTCGAGCAGATGTTATCTCGATACGGGATCACTCACGTTTGCACGACCCCAAACCATCCAGAGAGCAATGGTGCAGTCGAGAGGGTCAACCGTACCATTGGTGAGCTTCTACGGAATCTTGTTCAAGATTCTAGCTCGTGGGATTTGAATCTCCCAACGGCCATTATGACCTACAATGGTACGATTCATTCCGAGTTGACTATGTCTCCAGCCCAGTTCTTGTTATCATCCACTCATCCAGATCCTATTCCCACTCAAGTTCAAGAACAGTGGTATCCAGGACATCCTGGTGTTTGTCCCTTTACCAAGGGGCAACTTGTCATTCGAAAGGTTGTTCCAAAAGGTAATCTAGTTTCTAACAAGTTTCTGCCCAAGTACTGTGGGCCGTTTCACGTTGATCGAGCGGCAGAGAATGGTGTGACCTATGTCATTTCACCAGCTTATCCAGATCAGCAGCCACACTTATCCAGGAGTCGAGTTCATCATTCTCAGTTGAGGAGCTGGAAGGAGGCTCCCAATTTCTTGAAGAATCATCCTAGTTATTCCAGGTTAGTTCAGGTTCCCTGGGCTAGCATGGAGGAGGAGGAGGATGAGAGTTTTCTAGGGTTTGAAACCCCAAGTGTTCCAGTTTGTCCCCCAGGCTTTTCTTGTTTGTGGGACAGTTCGTCAGAAGATGAGACTGATCTCTTTGATTCTAGTAGTGATTCGAGCGAGTTTCTAGGATTTCCGGATCAGAATAGGGTTAAATCTAGACCATGGCTTGCTGATCTGAGTGAAAGTTCAAGTTCTTCAGATTCTTCTGAATGCATTTCAAGTTCTTTTGACCTCGACTTTTCTGGATTCCCGGATGAGGTGCCATCCAAAGTGAATCCTCCAGGTATCCTGTCTAGCTCACCCAATCCTCTGACTAGGCCTCATTCTCAACCAAAAAAATGTCACTTTGGAAAGGGTCAAGACTACCTTGGTAGTGATTCTGAGAAGGAAGCTTGTTCCCCAGTGGAGGAAATCAAGGATCTGTCCCCTATTCCTCATAGTGCTCCTTCAAGTGCTGTCTGTTAAGGTGTGATAGATCCTGAGGAATTTCCTGGGAGTCTAGATCCAGAAGGTGATGGTTCAATAGGTCCAAGACAGAGTTTTCCATGTCCCAAATGAACCTTAACCCACTAGTGATCCTCCAGAACTTTCTTCCTTGGTGGAAGCTCTGGAGAACACTTTAGAAAATGTGCAGGATGATGAGGAGCAGATTTACCAGCTGTTAGGCCAGCAATTAGTTTCTCAAGAGTGGCAATTTAGCCCAGTAACTGGTTCAAGGACTCCCAATAGATTAAGCTTATCCTCAGTCAAAAATATCTGTTCAGAAACTAGGGCTTTATTACAAGCTAACAGTAAACTAGCTCATGAATGACTCCAGTCTGTTGGGAGGGGGTTGGGAGTAATTCGAGAGTTGGCTGGTGATTCTCCTCCATGAACTCATTCCAGAAGTCCTGAAATGGAGCTACCATTAGTACCCTCTAGGCCTCTGGAATATGTTCATGATTAATTTAATTAACAATCAAGTGATTTTTTTCGACCTTGTCTAATTATGTATATATGTATATAGGATTATGTATTGTATTTAAGTTGATGGTACTATGATTATATTTTTGATGTTAAAAATAAGTATTTCTAGATTTAATGTAATGGTGTATCTAGTTTTTGTAACGGCTTTACGGAGCCTTGGTTAAGATATATATGAAAATAGGTATATCTTGCTGTACTGTAATGTATAGGTAGGGCCTAGCTAGTAAAGCCATGGAGGAAGCTAGTGTAAATTTTTTTTTGAACAAAGTAACTGCACATAGTGATACTGAATACCATACCTTGAGCTTGGTTAAGTGCGGTAATTTTTGGTTTGCATGCCTCTCCCTGACTCATGCACATGCCCTCACTTGTCACCAAAGCTGGGCACAAACCGTTAATCCATTAATCGTTAATTAACGAAGTTAACTTTTTCGTTAACGATTTAACTTTTAAGTTAACTTTGAAAATCATTATCGGACTAATTAACTTCCGTTACATTTAACTTCCGTTAACTCAAGTCCGTTAACCCAAAAAATTCATAAATAAACGTTTAAAAGTTTATATTATTTTCAGTGCTGAGCAGGTGCGCAATTAATCCGCCACTGTTAATAGTGATGAACGAATTTCCATTTCCGCAGTGCAAAATCAGGCGATATATTTGTTTCCGTCGCCACAATTTGTGTCTTACCAAATATGGGGGAGGAACAAGCCTACCTTGGGACTCTGCTGCCAACAGTTGCTGCGACAATCTTCAGGCTTAAGGACTTGAAGTCCAAGGGCCTCGTCTACTGCAGCGCCTTGGTCGACGCACTTTTGGCAGGCATCAACAAAAGGTTTGGGCCCCTCCTGGAGGATGATGAATGCCAGCTGGCTGCTGCCTTCCATCCCAGGTTTCGCCTCATCTGGTTGGACAAGTATGACAACACCAAGGTCGCCAGGGTGAGGAAAAGCATGGAGGGTACAGTCGAGGAGGCCATGAAGCAGCAGTCCAATGAAGTGGGCAGCAACAGTGGAGGCAGCAACAATGAGGAGGAGGAGGAGGAGGATGACTTCTTCAGTGCTGTCATCCAGACAAAAGAGAGCAGCAGAAGCCACAGGTCACTCAAGGGCAAGGCCCAGAACTTGGTCAAGACCCGGCTGGAGACCAACTCCAAGGATTTGCTGACAGATGCTGCCTTCTTGGGTGAGCAAGTGTTGGTGGACTTGTTCATCAAGTTCAACACAGCCATCCCCCTCCAGTGCTGCAGTGGAGCGTTTGTTCTCTATGGGCAAGGACATCCTGAGGGCCAAGAGATCATCCCTGTCTGATGAAAACTTTGATATGCTAATTTTCATGAAGGGCAACATGCATCTCATGGACAAAATGGAGAACGAGAAGAAGAGGGAAAATTAAATTATATATATATTGTTTTTCATTTTTTTTATAATAAAAGTTAACGTTAACGGTTTATCGGTAACTTCCGTTACATGTTTAACGGATTAACGGTTAACGAAGTTAACTTTTTGGTTAATGGATTAGCGGTTAACAAAGTTAACTTTTTGGTTAACGGTGCCCACCACTGCTTGTCACCCACTTTGTACTTGCTTTGAGTGTCATGCATACAGCTTCCGGTGCATGTCCCTGTCCTTACCTGCCTCCAGTCGCCCCCAATCACCCCAAATCACGCTTTCCGACTTCATGGGAGGTGTTTTCAGGGAGGGAGCCATTATTGGCTCTTCCACTCTTCAAGAATCAGCTTGAGGGGGGTCTTCCAGGCCTTGCTCCAGTATGCACCACCATTCTTGTCTATAGGAGGGGGTTCTGGAGGACTGCTCATCAAGAGGGGCATGGCCAGCCCACGCAGTTACCTCTAGCCTGGAGCAAGCGGACCCCACCTTTGGTAGGGATGTCTACCAATCAGGAGGTATGGATGGGTGGACCAGGGCCAAGGTACATTGATAGTGATGGGCTAGTGAGGATATTAATCAAGGACATTAATTGTGCAGGTGGCTTCAGTTTCAGGCAAGGAGGATTGTGATTAGCCTCTTAAGGAAAGAAATTGTATCAAGTTATATTGTAACTAGGTAGGGTTTTGAAGGTGATAGGACCTTATTATCATTGATTCATGTATGTATATATAATTGTCTAGTGTTTAGTAGCCATGGAGAAAGGAAAACTTGGAGCTTGGTGTCAGGATGGGGAGGTGGCAATTCCCTGAAAGAATGGATGTGGGAGAGGGCTTCGCTGCACTCACTTTTTGAGTGGTGGTACTCACCGCTCGGAGGGGAGTGTAGTGGGGTTGTCTTGAATAACATCTTTTCTCTTTTTTCAGGATGCAACCCCCATATGGGCGGAGTTAGTCTTGCTTAATGCCTGACTAGCTCAGTAGTCTGGTTTAGTTCCATTCTTGTCAGAAAACTTTGCCTTAAATATTCAATTCATAGTTGGCTTCCGCTTGTGGAAGTTCTAGCCTGCCAACTAAATTTAAGAATACGAAAAGTTCAAGAAAAAAAAAACAGAGTGCCTTGTGATAATGGACATTGCCTGTGCATAACGGTGTGCAGGTTAAGGTATTTCTAGCTTCAGGTTTAGTTTCTCCATGGCTTCACTATAATAGATAGGTATGATTGGATTGACCTCAATTCTAGCTTAAAGATGTTAGGTCCAGTGAGGTCAATCGTGTTTTCTAATTGTACCATTCTGGTATAGGTTAAAGTTTTTTTTTCTGTTAATGGAAGTTCTGTTTTTGTTGTCCAGTATTTTTTGTCATTGTAGTTGTAAATAATTCAAGTTGGATTTCCATTTCTTGATCTTAAGCCATGTTTAGACACAAGCTCATAACCCATTCTAGTTCTTGTACATAATTCAAGTTGATTGCTAATAAACCCTTAGAATTCTACCAACTAGTTTTTTTTCAGCCTTTGTCCTTATAGACTGGGGTTGTCACTTTCAAGGACTTACAATTCAGAGGGTAATATCTGCTTTTCTCGTCCAGTCACATTTGGTTTACTCCACAGCCAGTTTGCTAAAATCGTGCTTGCTGGTTGCGTAGGCCCATATTCAGTTGAAGTCCTCAAGTATTGCTGGGTGCACATTGCACAAACCTTTCCTGAAGCCAGGGCTTTCCAGGTTTTCAAGTGGACCCGACTCAGACACAGGGTTAATCTTTGGAATAGCTAGCGGGTCGAGTCCATTTCTTGGTTCAGCCGTGTGGGAGTCTCGTTTGCCCCTCAGTGACAGTCAGTGGAGGTGAGAAAAACTTCACCGCCCGGGACCTTCTCGTTTCCCATCATCAAGAAATAGCCAAGTTACGGTAGTCTAGTTAAGTTCATTCGCTTTCCCCGCAACAACATCCTCAGGAACACTGAAGTACATAAAAGGTTACGGCCTATATATAGGTTACAGAAAGAAAAAAAATTTAAATAAATAACATACATACACACAAACATATATATATATACACATACACAATATATATATATATATATATATATATATATATAATATATATGCAATAAACGGAGAAGTAAAAATAAAAATTAAAGATTAAAAATTAGAGGATTAACAGAGGCATACAGATTTGTAAGGAAAAATATCGATTTTTAGCACAAGATCAAATGAATTATAAAAATACAAATTTATACTGGAAATCTGCCCGGGTTTTAACACTGCCTTTTAGAGTCAAGTTTCGATATATATAAAAATAAAATGAAGATTAAAAGTTAATAAAGTAGCATACAAGCTTACCAAAGATTTAGCATCCTACCCTTTTTATCTAAATTTGTTTTGAAGGAATTCAAAACAACAGGATCGAGTTGAAAAAGACCTTTGCTTATGTTGAAGTTATTTGAAAGTTGGATAATGGCAGACTCAAGAATATTTCTATTAACAATGTTGCTAGAATGAAATAAAACTGAAGCATTATTCCAATCAATACAGTGGGATAACTCTGACAAATGGACAAAAAGAGCACTAGACAACTGTCCTGTTCTAACGGAATATTGATGCTGTTTTATACGTGTGTGCAAACCCTTTCCCGTCTGACCTATGTAAAAGGAATCACATTGTTTACACCCAATTTTATAGATAATGCCTGAATTATTGGTATGGCTATTTTTTACTATGATATTTTTCACAATATTGTTATATGAAAATACTACATTAATATCCAAAAGTTTAAGTACATTAGCAATGCCTAAAAAGCCAGGGAAAAATGGAAGTACTAAAATATTTTTTGACAAAGTACGAGTGTTATTATTGACACGATAGGAAGTTCATTTTGCCTTGTTGAGACAAGATTCCATAAACGCAGATGGGTAACACAGATCACTTCCAATACTGTTGATTTTTTCCAATTCGGCATCGATGTATTCCGGACTGGCGATCCTAAGGGCGCGGAGAAACATTGATGAAAAAATGGCCTTCTTAGTGGGGGTGTCATGTCCCGAGTAATGTAAGTAATTTCGAAAAACTCCATATAAATATTGGAGAGGAGGGGCGATAAGGGGTTGCCCATGGCCATCCCAAACACTTGTTGATAATACTCGTTATTGAAAGTGAATTTACAGTCTTTGATGCAAAGCTTAATAAGTTCCAAAACAATGTGTGAAGGTAGAAGCAGGTCATACTTATGTAATTCTTGGGAGAGAAAGTCAAGCATATCATCAATTGGCACTTTTGTAAACAATGAACAAACGTCAAAACTGATCAATCTATCATTAGTTTCAGTACGTGCATTATTCAATTTTTCAGTAAGATCAATGGAATTTTTTACATGTGAATCAGAGATAGTTCCGAGAATGGGGGACAAGACTTTGACAAGCCATTTGGAGAGTTTATAAGTAATAGAGCCCACCGAGCTAATAATAGGGCACCAGGGTTGCCAGGTTTGTGGGTTTTAATAAGACCGTAAAGGTAGGGCAGAGAAGGTGAAGTGGATATGAAAAGCGGAATTAAGTCCTTATGATATTTGAGAATGCGTTTCAAGCCACTATTAAATGATTTGATGACGTCATCCTGCGGGTTCTTCCTAAGTTTGCTGTATGTGGCGGGGTCCTGGAGAAGCTCGTTCATCTTTCTGATGTAGTCCACTTTGTCCATAATAACTATGGTGTTAGCCTTGTCTGCTTTAGTAATATGGAGCTCCCCATCTTTTTTTAATTGTGAGAGGCCATCGCGAAAACGTTGAGGAAAGTTATCTTTGTAATTACCATTCGCCGCACTATAAACGAGGCCTTTAACTATGTTAAACAAATACTGAGGGAGATTACACAGTTTTTCAAAACACGCGAGACTGTAACAAATTTGTAAAGCCGAAGGTTTTTTAACAATAAAAAAGGACATACCATATCCAAGGGCACTTTTTGCATCATCGCTAATGTTTTTCGAAGAAAGGTTCAAAACACACTTTGAGCTTGCTTTTTTTACTCCACTGACTATTTCGAATGAGACTTTTAATTTTCCAATCCAAAATGTTACGAAGTGAGTCAGAGTCAGAGTTATCCCACTGTATTGATTGGAATAATGCTTCAGTTTTATTTCATTCTAGCAACATTGTCAATAGAAATATTCTTGAGTCTGCCATTATCCAACTTTCAAATAACTTCAACATAAGCAAAGGTCTTTTTCAACTCGATCCTGTTGTTTTGAATTCCTTCAAAACAAATTTAGATAAAAAGGGTAGGACACTAAATCTTTGGTAAACTTGTATGCTACTTTATTAACTTTTAATCTTCATTTTATTTTTATATATATCGAAACTTGACTCTAAAAGGCAAAGTGTTAAAACCCGGGCAGATTTCCAGTATAAATTTGTATTTTTATAATTCATTTGATCTTGTGCTAAAAATCGATATTTTTCCTTACAAATCTGTATGCCTCTTTGTTAATCCTCTAATTTTTAATCTTTAATTTTTATTTTTACTTCTCCGTTTATTGCATATATATATATATATATATATATATATGTATGTGTGTAGATATGTATGTATATATATATATATATATGTGTTGTGTGTATGTTATTTATTTATTATTTTTTCTTTCTGTAACCTATATATAGGCCATAACCAAAGCTGGGCACAAACCGTTAATCCGTTAATCGTTAATTAACGGTTAACTTTTTCGTTAACGATTTAACTTTTAAGTTAACTTTGAAAATCATTATCGGACTAATTAACTTCCGTTACATTTAACTTCCGTTAACCCAAAAAATTCATAAATAAACGTTTAAAAGTTTCTATTATTTTCAGTGCTGAGCAGGTGCGCAATTAATCCGCCACTGTTAATAGTGATGAACGAATTTCCATTTCCGCAGTGCAAAATCAGGCGATATATTTGTTTCCATCGCCACAATTTGTGTCTTACCAAATATGGTAGTTATTTATGGCAGTGGTTTGAGCAAAACATGGTCGACTGTAAAATCAGGCGGAAAGATTTGCCATTTGAGTTGAATGTTTCAACTTCTTTCAAGAAATATCACGAGCATTTTAAGGCACTTTCAATAATATATATGTAACAATTACAAAAAATAACTACATTCGTTTCGCCTCATCTGGTTGGACAAGTATGACAACACCAAGGTCGCCAGACTGAGGGAAAGCATGGAGGGTACAGTCGAGGAGGCCATGAAGCAGCAGTCCAACGAAGTGGGCAGCAACAACGAGGAGGAGGAGGATGACTTCTTCAGTGCTGTCATCCAGACAAAAGAGAGCAGCAGAAGTCACAGGTCACTCAAGGGCAAGGCCCAGAACTTGGTCAAGACCTGGCTGGAGACCAACTCCAAGGACTTGCTGACAGATGCTGCCTTCTTGGGTGAGCAAGTGTTGGTGGACTTGTTCATCAAGTTCAATACAGCCATCCCCTCCAGTGCTGCAGTGGAGCGTTTGTTCTCTATGGGCAAGGACATCCTGAGGGCCAAGAGATCATCCCTGTCTGATGAAAACTTTGATATGCTAATTTTCATGAAGGACAACATGCATCTCATGGACAAAATGGAGAACGAGAAGAAGAGGGAAAATTAAATTTTATATATATTGTGTTTTTCATTTTTTTTATAATAAAAGTTAACGTTAATGGTTTATCGGTAACTTCCGTTACATGTTTAACGGATTAATGGTTAATGGTTAACTTTTTGGTTAATGGATTAGCGGTTAACGAAGTTAACTTTTTGGTTAACGGTGCCCACCACTGGCCGTAACCTTTTATGTACTTCAGTGTTCCTGAGGATGTCATTAGACGAAAGTGCTTGAGCACCTTTTTGTGTTTCCTTTCCTTCGTGGTTTTATTCATCATAAATATTTTTCACGTGTTACTTTCATGAAATCATTTTCATATATATATATATATATATATATATATATATGTGTGTGTGTGTGTGTGTGTATGTATATGTGTATGTATAATTGTATATGTATATATATTTGGTTATGCGGGTATACATGTGTAGTTGTATTATTTGTAATTTTTCCAATTTATATTTATTTTTATTTCTTTATTCTTTTGTGACCTACCGATTTTTCAGACAATTATAAAAACCTTTGGTAATTTTTTCCCTTATGCATATATATATATATGTATATTCTTTATATATTGCGTTTATATTTCGTATATATACCTTATATATGTTGTATATTTTTTTATAGTTCTTTATATATCATCTAGGCATCATTTTGTTTTCCAATTTATATTTACTTGTACTTTTTTATTTGTTTGTGACCATAGTATGCATGATTCAGACAATAACTAAAAAACCTTTGGTAATTTTTCCCTTGTAAATTGGTGTGCCTCTCTTAAAATTTATTTTTCAATTTATTATTATTATTATTATTATTTTTTTTTTTGTTTATTTCTTTGTGACATATATATCAATTTGGCATCATCTATTAAATTGATTGTAAACTTTCCTTTTGAGCTTGAATTTGTAGACTCCACTTACAATTTTGGTTTTTTATCTGTTGGTTTATTTCTTTATGGTTATTTAGGCTGTGACATATATATCACTAAGGCATTATTTTGTATTTTTTTTTTTTTTTTTTTTCTAATTTATATTTATTTTTATTTCTTTATTCTTTTGTGACCTGTTTCATAAACAAGCCATTTGAATTTATATGAATTTCGGCCAAAGTGCTAAAAGTGTCATTTTCCCATACAAATGTGTTTGCTCCTCCCACAATTTTTTCTATACTTAACTATATATTATATATATATATATATATATATATATATATATATATATATATATATATATATATATATATGTGTGTATATATATATATATATGTTTATTTTTGTAACCTATATATTGCCTTGAACGATCCTTTCACTCCAGTGTTCCTGAGGATGTCATTAGACGAAAGCGCTTGAGCACCACTTTGTGTTTCTTTTCCCTTCGTGGTTTTATTCATCATAAATATTTTTCACGTGTCACTTTCATGAAATAATTTTTCATTATATTATATATATATAATATTTAGTAGAAATCCAATGACAAGGAGAAATGTAAATGCCATGAAAAGTCTTCTTTATTGCGCAACGTTTCGAGCAATACGCTCATCTTCAGGCTGTTTAATAACAATGTGAAATTAAAATCAATATTGAATGAAAAACAAACAGAAATTTCTATAACCTATTCGTAAAGACAAATTTTAAAAGACTGAGAAAAGAGGGTTAAGTTCTAAGTTATACAGATTTACATATCAAAATTAAGAAGTTATTTTTAAATACATGTAGTAAATGTGAAATTAATACACTGGAAAAATTACCAATAGTACACTGGAACAATGGAGCTATCTACCTTACACAGCAGTATCCGAGGCCGACTAATTTGAGCAGAGGAGACGGGAATGAAAGATGGCGAGGGAGATAGGGGAAGGAGGGATTATAAGGAATTGGGGAAGGAGGAGGGATCATAGCAATGAGAGGGACGGACGATGAGTCAACATTCAGACTAGGGGACAATGCTTTAATGAAAAGGGATTCTAAAATTCTTAGTGAGTTGGACAAGTATTACAACCAAGAATTTTAAAATTGTCTAAAGTGACATCAATTTGCATTTGATGCTATGTTCACGTATGCTGGAGGCTTCCTTAGTTTTTAAAATTTTACCTGTTCGGCCACTTATTCCCATATGCGAATAAAATCTAGCCCTGAGAGAGCGAACAGTGCTGCCAATGTAATTCCCAAGGAGACACCTAGGGCAGGTAAATAAATATACAACACCGCTACGCAACGAGTCAGGGGTTCGATCCTTCGCTGAGAAAAAGCTACCTAAAGACGTTTTATTAATAAATATGATGCGGAAATCAGTATGATAAAAAAAATTTCCTTAACAATTTTGTAAATTTAAGCTTAAATTCCTTATTCAAGGGACCCATTTCAGGTACCAAGAAATATTTTATATCCTTCGGCACTGTAATACATGGAAGTTGAGGGCTATAAACATTATTTAAGAAGGATCTAATTAGTTTGTCTACATATTGAACAGGAAAACTATTATTAGTAAAGTATGATCTTAGATTATTAAATTCATCATTAAGTAAGGTAAAATTAGAGGTCAAATTATATCCTCTGAACAGGAGAGTTTTAATACAAGACATCTTATAGTTGAAATCAGTAAAACTAAAAAAATTCATGCCCAAACCAGTGAAAGTGGGTTTCCTATAAACTGATGTAGTAATAGAATCACCGTTTTTCGAAATTCTAGAACCTGTAAATAAAGTCATTGTAAGGTTAGAAGACCAGGTTAATAGATTTCTGTCACGACTAAAGTCCTTAAAGATAATAAAAAATGATACTTACTCTCAGTTGTTCGCATCTGGTGCTAATCTTGCTCAATTATACTGTCTGCCTAAAATATAAAGCTGGAACACCTCTCCGTCCTATTTTAGCTTCGTATAACTTACCCACCTTTCAATTGGCAAAATTGTTGTTCGTCTCCTGTCCCCCTTTGCGAAAAATGTTTACACTATAAATAACTCGTTTGAATTCCAAAAAGAACTCCTGGGTAAAAACTTCGATTCAAAAAAGTTTTTTGTCAGTTTTGATGTAAAGTCACTTTTCACAAATGTACCTGTATCTGAAACTATTGCCATTATTTTAGATAGGGTTTTTAGCTCAGTTGATAATTTTCATGGTTTTCATTGTCTCATTGAAGGAACTTTTAGAATTGGTCTTCAAACAATGCTATTTCACTTTCAACAATAAGGTTTACCAACAAATTGATGGGGTAGGGATGGGATCACCAGTCGGACCGCTAGCAGCTGACTTTTTTATGACTCATTTAGAAAGTGTAATTTTTAGACAATCTCCCACTCATCTCAAGCCAATTTTCTATCGACGCTTCGTTGATGATTCGATAGCAGTCTTTGATAATGCGGTACAAGCGCAACAATTCTTTAACTTCCTAAATTCTTTGCACCCCAATATAACGTATACAATGGAAACTGAGCAAAATGGCTCCCTCCCCTTCTTAGATTTTAATTTCGAAAAACGGTGATTCTATTACTACATCAGTTTATAGGAAACCCACTTTCACTGGTTTGGGCATGAATTTTTTTAGTTTTACTGATTTCAACTATAAGATGTCTTGTATTAAAACTCTCTGTTCAGAGGATATAATTTGACCTCTAATTTTACCTTACTTAATGATGAATTTAATAATCTAAGATCATACTTTACTAATAATAGTTTTCCTGTTCAATATGTAGACAAACTAATTAGATCCTTCTTAAATAATGTTTATAGCCCTCAACTTCCATGTATTACAGTGCCGAAGGATATAAAATATTTCTTGGTACCTGAAATGGGTCCCTTGAATAAGGAATTTAAGCTTAAATTTACAAAATTGTTAAGGAAATTTTTTTATCATACTGATTTCCGCATCATATTTATTAATAAAACGTCTTTAGGTAGCTTTTTCTCAGCGAAGGATCGAACCCCTGACTCGTTGCGTAGCGGTGTTGTATATTTATTTACCTGCCCTAGGTGTCTCCTTGGGAATTACATCGGCAGCACTGTTCGCTCTCTCAGGGCTAGATTTTATTCGCATATGGGAATAAGTGCCGAACAGGTAAAATTTAAAAACTAAGGAAGCCTCCAGCATACGTGAACATAGCATCAAATGCAAAATTGATGTCACTTTAGACAATTTTAAAATTCTTGGTTGTAATACTTGTCCCCTCACTAAGAATTTTAGAATCCCTTTTCATTAAAGCATTGTCCCCTAGTCTGAATGTTGACTCATCGTCCGTCCCTCTCAATCTGCTATGATCCCTCCTCCTTCCCCAATTCCTTATAATCCCTCCTTCCCCTATCTCCCTCGCCATCTTTCATTCCCGTCTCCTCTGCTCAAATTAGTCGGCCTCGGATACTGCTGTGTAAGGTAGATAGCTCCATTGTTCCAGTGTACTATTGGTAATTTTTCCAGTGTATTAATTTCACATTTACTACATTATTAAAAATAACTTCTTAATTTTGATATGTAAATCTGTATAACTTAGAACTTAACCCTCTTTTCTCAGTCTTTTAAAATTTGTCTTTACGAATAGGTTATAGAAATTTCTGTTTGTTTTTCATTCAATATTGATTTTAATTTCACATTGTTATTAAAACAGCCTGAAGATGAGCGTATTGCTCGAAACGTTGCGCAATAAAGAAGACTTTCATGGCATTTACATTTCTCCTTGTCATTGGATTTCTACTAAATATTAAATTGAAGCTCTGTAGAAGCAACCCGCATAATTATATATATATATATATATATATACACACACGAATTTCAAGAAATTAATATAATCATACATCTGGCATTGTCACATATATTTTATTGTCCACACCTTGAAGATTGATTTAAAACAAGAGTAAAAAAATTTCAATTTTTTATACGTTTCCCCTTATTAACTTTGTCCAGAGCCAAGGAGGGGCAACTGCCCCTCCTTGCTCCCCCCCTGTGGATGCCCATGTTTACAAGACCTATAATATGGTATGGTACTATATACAGTACTTTGTCATAATTTACATAATACAAAGTAATTTATAGTACAGTAAGTCACCGATTTACACCATTCTATTTACGTCATTAACAAATTAGGGAACAGTTTTCCATACAAGTCATTCCTGTTCAATAAAATGTCATTTTTGCCACCACATGCACCAGAAAAAATTTCAAACCACACACCAGAAACATCATCACCTGATGATACAGCTCAAGGAACAAGGGGCAAGAGACCACCAAAACAGCTGATGATGAAAAGGATATCTGAAGCTTTCAGGCACTTTGAAATTGGGATGGCCATTTATATGGAAGACAATCCCAATATGGAATGGAGCAGCATGGGTACAAATTCAGCCAAAAAAAAGGTGAATTTGAACATGACCAGCTCAGATTTTCATGATATTTGGTACATTAGTAGGTATGTGTGAGAAACTGAAATTCCCCAAATTTTAGAGCTGGCTGACCTTTGGGAGATACAGGGTCACAAAATTTGGACCTTTGACCTGATTTTTTACTTACTGTCAAATTTCAAATTGCTGTAGCCACATAACTAATAAAGCTGGAGTTCTGATTCTAGTGTCATTTTGAAGCTCTTAAACAGCTTGTCATATTATCTCTCTTGTCATAAGCCTCTAAAATGAAAATTTAAAAAAATATCCTTGACCTTTGACCTTAAATAAAAAAATATACCAATTTAGGGTAGAGTAATTGTTTAGTTTAAAAATCAGGGGTGTTAAATAGTTGTCAAATGTCTAAAAATGAGCATTGGTGATGGTTTTTGGTGGTTGCTGGTGATATCGCATCAGCAACCACACTCTATATGTGCCACGCCCACATGCGACAAAAAAACACTTTATTTTGCCTATTTGGAGCTCTATAATAGCCAGAAGCACAATCTAAAAAGTGCATCTTATGATTTTTTGATGCTGAGAACAACAATTATTTTCAAAAGTATACATTGATGTATAAACATATTTTTTGAGTTAAATTAAAATCAGTAGCTGTTTTTGTCCAACCTACTTTATATTTACTTCTATTTTTCAGAATTTTTATAACCTATTCAATTAACACTAGTTTAACGTCTTCAAGATTTTTAGTTACTTATGAAACGTAGAAGCCAGACAACAAAAGTCTTACAGTGGCCATAGTTTTCCATCCATTGACAGTTTTCCTAATGGAAAATTACCTACTGCTGGAAAAGTTGTTCAGCATCTACTTAAGGAGCCAAACTGGAAAACCAAGGAAAACATCACAAAAGTTGCAGATGAGTTGAAGAAACAATGGATTTGGCGTAATGTTTATCCACTATCCTTGCGCACCATTGAGACAAAGGTGGACAAACTAGCAGCAGACTTTTCATGGTAAGTCGTTAACTTTCTATCCTGGGTAGTACTAAATTAATTACAAGAATGTCTTCTTAGCCAATAGTAAATTTTTTATTTTAAATATAATTTTGTTGTGATGTGCTCTGTAAACCTGTGAATTAATTTATCTATGTATTTCAGCCAAAATTTCTAAACTAAAAAATATTTAAGCAATTTGTGACCACAATTTTTAATTAAGAAAATAATATTGATTTTTTTAATATTTTAACTTCAAAAATGCATCAACAGGTTTCATCGATACTCTGTCACAAAGAGAGGTTCAACCTATTCGGCAAAACTAGAATTGTTTGTCAAAGAGCTTGATTGTTTATTTGATATTTTTTCTGAGGATCTTTCTCAACAATGAAAATTGGAGGAGGAGTTTAAACTGAGGATGACTCAGGATGATTTCTCCTTCTATGAGGATCAAAAATCTGTGAGGCTAGGATACTGTTCAAGATTTGAGGAAAGGCTCACAGAGGCAGATGTTAGATACAGGAGAAGAATAATTGACGAACAACAAGCAGAATTATGGTTAGTCAGAGTACATCATAACTTGAACCATTTTAATTAAACTTTGATGTTTTTTTTATATTATATTTATATATATATATATATTATATATATTATATATATATTTGGCATAGTAAATCTAGTCATACTAATTGTTCAGTGAACGAAGCCAGAGAGAAGAGGCAAGTGCATCACAACCTCAACCAGACAGTCCAGACACTACTGGTAGCTCTAGCGAAACTCCATCAGAAGACTCTAGAGATGATCCATAGCCTGCTGGTTCCTCTCATTGTAATTACCAAGATCTGGAGAACCTGAGCAGAGCTGTTGATAGGTAAATTAGCACTTGTGAATTGTGATTGTTCTTTAATAACTGTACTTAGTTGTATGTGCCATGTCATTTTGGTAGACTTAAAATGGATATCATTTTTCTCAACTTCAAAATACAATCTTCCAGGTATTCAATTTCTGACAGAGCAGGTGCAGCAGTAGCATCAGCAGTTTTGAAAGATTTTGGCATTATCACTGATGATGATAACACTAACGTCATTGACAGGTAAGATTTCAAAATTATCATGATTACATTTTCATCCACATTTCCTAAGCTTTTTTAACAAAATTACAATTACTACTACTACTAATAAGTAAAGTAATTTTTAGTGATGGGACGATTAATCGGAATCGGAATCGGAAGAATCGAGCATTTTTCAGGAATCGGAATCGGAATCGAGAGAATTGTACCATGATTTCCGATTCTTAAAATGATTCTTTAACTTTTAATTGAACCAGTTTTGCAATGTAAACTTTAAAATTTAAATGAAAGAGGATAACAAATTTTATTTTTATTGTATTGTAGCTATACATTAAAACATGTATATCCATGATGTGTAATCAAGAAGATTAAAATGAATTGTTACAACTTACAGTTGATTTTTATTTTTAAACCAATCTATTATAATTTATAATTTATATTACCATACTCATAATGTAAATAGTTAATCTTACCAGAGTAAAATATGACAATTTCCAGAAAAACAAGTATAGAATTATATTTAAAAATATTGAGAATCGGAATCGGAATCGAGACTTTTTAGTGGTATCGGAATCAGAATCGTTAAAAATTTTGGTATCGTCCCATCACTAGTAATTTTATTTAATTATACGTATATTATACATTGTAACATGGAAAAATAAATTTCAAATATATTGGGCTCAGGCATAAAAGTCAGTGTATTCAGCCCATCACTGTTCATTGTTTCCATTCCTGTTTATCAGTGCTACCTCCAGCCTTATAAATTTGTAAACAATTTTCATTAATACAGGAGTAAACTACGAAGGCAACAGTGCAAATACCATGAACAGATCAGAGCTGAGGAAGAAGTATTCTTTGGTTTAGTGGACAGCATTTATGTTGATGGCTGACAGGATGGTACTGTGACAATTACAGAGTTAGAGGGGTGACATTATCAACAAACCAAAGTAGAAGAGCACTATGTTATAGTTGGAGAACCGGGTAAGCCACTGTTTTCTGTATGGTATGTTTTAAATTTTTAGTGGATAGCATAAATTTGGTCTTAGTAACATTAAGGAGTAAGAACTATGCAATAGTTATATATGTTCATTGGTCATACCTGGTAATCTACTGATCTCAAATACATTTATTATTTCCTTAAATTTTGTTTAAAATGTTTCAGGAGGACATTATTTGACACATGTTACCCCAGAGAATGGGAATGGTGTATCAATTGCACTAAGTCTCTATGAAGCAGTGAAGGACACTGATCTGGAAAACAACCTGCAAGTCATGGGGTTAGATGGAACTGCAGTGATGACTAGACATAATTCAGGGGCGATCAGAGTCTTTAAAGAGCTTATTGGAAGACCACTGCAAAGGATCATATGCCTCTTACATTGTAATGAGCTACCTCTTTGTCATGTTTTCATGGAGCTCGATGGGACTACGAAGAGCCCTGATAGTTTTTCAGGGCCAATAGGAAAACAGCTAGGTGGTATGGTTTCTGAATGGGATGTTGTCAAATTTAAGCCAATCAGAAATCAGAATTTCACTATATTGCCCAATGATGTAATTGATGATCTCAGTCGTGACTATGCTTATAGAATATGCATGGCAGTCATGCTAGGGACTATTGAAAAGGACCTTGAGCTTTTAGAAGTTGGGCCATTAAATCACTCAAGATGGCTGACATTACGTTGTAGAATACTCAGATTCTATGTTTCACAGAAAAAGCTGAGTTCAGTATTGATAACTGTTGCTGAGTTCTGTTTAAAAGTGTATTTCCCCAGCTGGTTTGAAATCAAGAAGAATCACTCGATGGTTCAAGAAACTTCTTTTCAATGCTGAGCAGAATCTCTGAGTTTCCTAATAAGAAAGTAAAAGACTGCCCTAAAAACCCTAAGAAGGAATGCTTTTTTTGCTCACCCAAAAAACATTATAATATCAATGCTTGGTGATGAGGACAGGGAGAGAAGAAACACTGCAGTAAATAAGATCCTGGCACTGAGGGGTGAAGTAGAGAAAACAACCCAGGACATCAGAGTCAAAATGGATTTCACCAGCAGATTTAAAGTTGAGGATGATGTGAATAATGATGATTATGACAGTTTGAGTTATACAAGAGACTGCACTGTCAGGAAATTTAAGGTGCCTATAATCAATGAAAATGCTAAATCGTATGACAAGATGAGTAACCTTGATAACTTGACAGCAGAGCCTCCAATAGTTACCCATCTTACATCAACTGAACTTGTGAACATTAGAAAAAATCCTTTGAAATTCAAACAGCCATGCCACAATCAAGTGGTACAACGCCATATCAAGCTTGTGACTGAGGCATCTGCAGCTGTCATTGGGTTCAATAGAAGAGATGGCATGATCCAGCAGTGTATAAAATCCCGTAAACTGATAAAAAAGTTTAATACAAAGCAAGAATTTGTTTAGATTCTACATTTATTTGATGAAATTTTATAGCATTACTTTTTCATGAAAATGTGTTAAAACTGTTTATGCATTTTCATAGTGAAATTAATAATAATTATATTTAAAAATGGCTCAGAGTGAAATCCTTCACTCAGAAGAGATTGAGGAGAAATTAATGGAAAGCAGTGACGATGAGATCGAGGACGTAATTGAGGGAGAGGTACTTTACGACAGCGATCTTGATGAGGATTATGTCCAGGAACCAAGTGAAGAGAGTAGTGATAGTGACATAGATGAGCCCAGGTCATCACACCGCCGGGCTAAGCGACCGCGGCGTGCTAGGCCTACCACCAGCCACGTGGCCACACCTGGACCTGTGGCCACATCTACTGCCTCTCCACCCACCCCAGGACCTGACACCTCACCTGTGGCCTCTCATTTGCCTTCTGTTTCTCCTCCTGCCTCACCTGTGCCTCCTCCTGTACCTGCCTCTTCTGTGCCTCCCTCCATGCCTGCTGCTGCCTGTGCTGCACCTCCTCCTAGTGGAAGGGGGCGGCACCGGTGCCGTGACGAGGATGACTCCCCTGTGATCAACTTTGCAACCAGCACAATCAGCAGTACTGCTGGTTTCAGGTGGAGTTGTCGGCCTCAGTCACCAGCAACCACAAGAACACCAGCAAGAAACATTATGCCTGCCTTTACACCAGGGCCAACAGTCTAGGGTGGCAATAGCCAATAGGGGTAAAAATCCAAGTTGCCTGGAGGAGCGAGTGCGGTGGCGCGTTTGGTGCAGTTCCTGAAGAAAATCACTCAGGCAAATTTTTAGGACTTTTGATAAACATTAGGGGGTGGTACAAGAGTAACAAAGTTTCCACCATTGTCACTTACTAATTCTCTATTTTGTATACTTTGCAGGTAGATGAAAAATGGTGACTACTCTAAGAAATAATGATGTTTTATGGCTACTGGAGACTTCTCCCAACTCATATGCCCTTACAGGAGCCAAATTGCCATCCAAGCGGCAGGTCCTGGAACGATTCTTGTTCTTTCACCTGTCTGAGTCTTGCCCTGTCAGAGAAAGTAGCCGACTGGTGATGACAGAGGTCGAACAGGTGTGGAAGAATGCAAGTCTTCCGACTCAAGCTACGCACCGGGCACAAGACAAGCTGGAGAACCTCCATTCTGAGTGGAGAAGCTTAAAGAAATTACGAGCGAGGCGTACCAAAACCCAGATGGACAAGGAGAAGGTCTTTCTAGAAGGTCTGAAAGGCCTGTTCGATTGCACTCAAAATCATCAAAAATAAAGAAGACAAGCAGTTTCTTCTTGCGCAGCGTGAACCTGGTCATCGAGGAACTATAGGACTTGTTGATCAGAAGCATATTAGACAAGAGAACAAAATGACGCGGCAGCGTGAGCAAGAGAAAAGGAAACGAAGGAACCTGAATGAACTCCAGAAGATGGACAGGTCCGTGGTTTTGGAGTCGAGCAGCAGTTCTACAAACGAGGATACTGACAAGGAAGATGAGGTGAATGTCGGAGCAATAGGAGGCGCGTCATCTGCCACTCCCAAGAGGAAAAGATCAAGAGGGTTAAATCAGATTGTTACTCAAGAACTGGCGCAAGCGTTGGACCGCACAAAGATATCCAATCGCCGGGCAGTCCATGTTGTGGCCAATACCTTAGCAGCTGCTGGACAAAGTATGGAGCACTACGCATTGAATCGAGAGACAAGATTATTTCCGACTAGCTCAAATGAAATTCCGCCAAGACATTGCGGACAAGCTGAGAAGGTCCTTTTCCCCCACGGTACCATTAACAGTTCATTGGGATGGCAAGCTCCTTCCAGACCTTACAAACAAAGAGAAGGTCGATCGCCTTCCAGTCCTGGTTTCAGGAGAAGGTGTGATGAAGCTGTTGGGGGTACCAAAGCTGCCATCATCAACAGGTCTGGCGCAGGCAACAGCAGTGCATGACATGCTGGAAGACTGGCAGTTATCTCCCGGGATCGTAGCCATGTCTTTTGACACGACATCATGTAACACCGGTCGCTTGAACGGCGCTTGTCAATTCCTCGAGCAGAAGCTCGGGAAGAAACTTCTCAATCTTGCTTGTCATCACCACATCGCGGAAATAGTTCTCGAAAAAGTTTTCGAAGCCTTAGTAGCATGCTCTTCGGGACCAAAGATCAAGCTCTTTCAAAGATTGTAAAGGATTCGTTTCTTTCTGCTGAGGGAGACCGTGAGGTGGCAGATCGGATGCACGCATTCAAGGAGAAAGTTGCAGAGTTTGTGCACGAACAGTTGAGATCTCAGCAGCCTCGCGATGATTACCGTGAATTCCTGGAACTCATACTGCTATTTCTCGGAATAAATTTACCACGGGGAAATCATATTCAAACTCCGGGTGCCCTCCACAGGGCACGGTGGATGGCAAAATGCATCTATGCATTTAAGATCTTCTTGTACCTTCACCAGTTGCGGAACTTGGGGAAACTCACGGACCAGGAGCTCCAGGGTGTTACTGACTTCTGCCTCTTTGTTGCAGAGATTTACGTTAAAGTTTGGTTCAATGCCCCGGTAGCCAGATATGCTCCGCGGTTGGACTTGGAGCTGATACAAAAGCTGGTGCAGTACAGACAAGTTAACCGACACGTGGCAGAGGCCGCTTTGAAAGGGATCACTAGCCATCTTTGGTACTTAAGTGAAAAGTTGGTCGCTTTGGCCTTTTTTGATGAATATCTCAGCAGCGCGGTGAAAAGAGGCATGGTTGAGGCGCTCAAAAATGAAGAAAGGAAGAGTCCTTCGCCTCGTGTGACAATTGATGTGGGAGATGCTGAACATCTTTTTTTGGCAGCCTTTGTCACGAAGAACACATTGGCCTTCTTCCACCTGCTCCAGCTTCCCACATCCTTCCTCTCCAAGGATCCGGAGCAGTGGGAAGATGAAGATTTTCAACAAGCGAAACAGCGCGTCTCTGCCATCAGTGTTGTCAATGATCCCGCAGAAAGAGGAGTTGCCCTAATGAAAGATTTTAACGCTGTGCTGACCACACAGGAGGATCAACAGCAATACATTCTTCAGGTTGTGGAGCAGCACCGGAAGATGTTCCCTGATACCAATAAATCCACATTCATTCGAAGCCAGAAAAATTAGGCATAATTGTAATCTATCAGATCACTACAAGCTATTGCAGTCCTATTTGAGGTTGTTTGAGTCTTATCAGAATCGTTCCTTTCAGTTTTTTGTTTTGTATAACTTTGAAGCTCACTCAAACACTCGTTTCCAATAGTCTAGAGCACAAAGTTCTTTGTGTCTTGTACCACCACTTAAAATAAGATTAGGAACTTGAAATTTGGCACAATTTGTTTTTTCAACAAACCGAATAAAATGAGCACCCGCACATTTTAAATTTTGCGACTTCATTTTTTATTGCCACCCTAGCCAACACAGGATGCATCAGGTGCTGACACCACTGAGAAGTGCTTTTCACTGTTCTTTGAGGAGCAGATAATTCTAGTGATTGTGGAATGCACCAACAAGAAGATTGATATAGAGGCAGCAAAGTACACAAGGAAGACGGCAACACTGAAGAGGACTTCTGCAGCAGAGGTACAAGCATTGCTGGGGGTCCTCATCTTCAGTGGCACTCAGAGAGACAACCATCTCACAACTAAGGAGATGTGGAATCCAAGTTGGGGCCCTGCAATGTACCGTGCTGCCTTGTCAGAGGGCAGGTTTGCGTTCCTACTTGACTGCCTTCGCTTCGATGATTATGAGACAAGGCAGCAGAGGCAAGCTAGTGACAAGTTTGCTCCCATCAGGCACATCTGGGACATTTTTATTGCTAATTGCAGAAAATATTATGTGCCTGGGGAAAACATCACTGTTGATGAGCAGCTGCTTGGCTTCAGGGGCAGGTGCTCATTCCGGATGTACATCCCCAATAAACCAGCAAAGTATAGACTCAAGTTAGTGCTTGCAAATGACGTCGATAGCAAGTACCTTCTAGCAGGCATTCCATACTTGGGGAAACAGGCCACCCTACCACAGCAGAACCTACAACTTGGACACTACTTCACCAAAGAACTGACGAAGGAGTACCACCACACCAACAGGAACGTGACCACGGACAACTGGTTCACCTCTGTGCCCCTTGCTGCTGACCTCCTCCTCAACTGTGGAATGACGATCGTAGGGACCATCAAGGGGAACAAGAAAGAAATACCGAGGGAGATGATCACGAAGGAAGGTAGGACGCCAGGCTCTACTGCATCCCTGCACACCAAGGACCTAACTTTGGTGTCATACCTCCCTTCTACTTCCACCAAGAAGATTGTGATGCTCCTCTCCTCCATGCACTCCCAGCCAACCATGGGACCACTGGGAAGCCAGAAGTTATTGAATTCTACAACAGCACAAAAGGAGGAGTGGACACATTTGATCAAATGTGTGCACAGTACTCCTGTGGTTGCAAAACCAAGCGGTGGCCACTGTGTATGTTTTACAGGATGATCAATGCTTCTGACATCAATGCATGGATCATCCACTGTCAAACGACCAGGAAGAGGGGAGGAGTGACACCTCAAAGGAGACATTTCATGCAGGAGTTGGCACTGGCCCTTATTAAGCCATGGGCCACAGAGAGGCTGACATCCCCATCCCTATCAAGACCACTCAGGAATGCCTTATGTTCAGTGTGTGACCTCCCAACCCCTACTGCTGCTGCCAACACGTCTGGTTCTGTGGTAGCAGATGCGACTGGGCCCATGGTGAGGTGTGTGGAGTGCCCCAAAGGGTCCGACCGGAAAACCAAACATAAATGCCGTCTCTGTGGCCGAGCCGTGTGCGCCCGGCACTACTACGCTGCCTGTGATGCATAAGTAAGTTATAATTTTTTGTTTTTGCCTGCCATCCTTAATTATGAGACTAATAATGGATAATTAGCATTTACTGTTTGTTTGCAGGCGGACTGAAACAGTAAAAAAAAATGCATATTGCCAACCGTAACATTTACGCTTCTCAATAAATGCCCCTTTTTGTCTTATCTCCTCTACAGTATATGGTGATGCTGCAAGGCTGTGCGTCTCTGTGGTGATGCTCATACGTCTTGGGGGTGTGTGACAGCAAGGACAAGTCTTCAGCTGTAGCCATCTTTACGCTCAGGGACTTAATATTAAGTTCTTTGTTTTTTGCCCAAGAAATTCCAATATTTTTTAGTACCCCCTCACTGCTCACTACTACTATTTTTTAAAGTTTTACAGGGGGGATAGCATAGCATATTACTTAAACTTTTCATGCATTTTTAGTTATTTAATAAATTTTGATTGGAACTTTTTTTTTCATTTTTCCATTTCGGGTATTTTTTACCCGACGTTAGTGATGGTGTAACTGGAACGTCACGTTAGTGTTCTAGGGTTAATATAATTACATTGCATTTTAATAATTTTAAATTAGGTAAGTATTCCATTTATATTAATATCAAAAACATTATGGGAAGCAATATGTTAAAATGATCCAATCTATTTTTTAATAAATAATTTACAAATACATAATGTAAAAGATAAATTTAAAATTATATTTTATTGTATATATATTTACATTAATTTATTAAAATAAAAAAATATAACCGCACATGCGCAGTAGAGTCAATGCATCAATGTGTCTACATATTACATACACAACAGATGCAGTCCAGTTAGTAGGGTGAAGGGTTACCTGATATATTTATAAATAGAGCCAATTGGCAATTTTAGGCATCATTTTCGTATTCAGTGACCCAAAATTAGTAAAGATTGACTACTTTTATTTCCGAAGCATTTTGGCTGTAGACCAGTGTTATTGTTACTGGCAAGGGGGGTCTCCCAGCTGCTGGAAGTTGCCAAGTTAGCAAATGGGACAGGATCAGAACAAGCCAAGGCTGTAATAGCAGCTCTTAATGAATGGGGTTTGAAGGAGAAGGTTATAGGATTATCATTTGACACTACAGCTGCTAATACTGGGTGAAAGTTAGGTGCATGTGTTCTCATAGAACAGGAGCTGCAGAAGGATTTTTTGTATCTGGCATGCCGCCACCATATCTTGGAGCTTCTTGCTGAGACAGCTTTTACCACACTCATGAGTACTACCAAAGGACCAGATGTTTTAATTTTTAAGAGGTTTCAAGATCAGTGGGAGTTTGTTGACAGAAATTCATATGCAACTGCAGCTGATGACAAGGAGATAGCTGATCTCATCAATGACCCAGAGCTAGTGGCTTGGGCTGAAAAGTCACTGACAGAGCAAAAGGACCTTCGTGATGACTACCGGGAATTCATAGAGCTCTCATTGATCTTCATGGGAGTCACTCCTCCACGGGGTATCCACTTTATGGCACTCGCTCAAGATCTGGCTTTTTCATCATCAGTTTAAACTGACAGACAGGGAGAATGGGCTCTTAATGAATGGGGTTTGAAGGAGAAGGTTATAGGATTATCATTTGACACTACAGCTGCTAATACTGGGCGAAAGTTAGGTGCATGTGTTCTCATAGAACAGGAGCTGCAGAAGGATTTTTTGTATCTGGCATGCCGCCACCATATCTTGGAGCTTCTTGCTGAGACAGCTTTTACCACACTCATGAGTACTACCAAAGGACCAGATGTTTTAATTTTTAAGAGGTTTCAAGATCAGTGGGAGTTTGTTGACAGAAATTCATATGCAACTGCAGCTGATGACAAGGAGATAGCTGATCTCATCAATGACCCAGAGCTAGTGGCTTGGGCTGAAAAGTCACTGACAGAGCAAAAGGACCTTCGTGATGACTACCGGGAATTCATAGAGCTCTCATTGATCTTCATGGGAGTCACTCCTCCACGGGGTATCCACTTTATGGCACTCGCTCAAGATCTGGCTTTTTCATCATCAGTTTAAACTGACAGACAGGGAGAATGGGCTCTTAATGAATGGGGTTTGAAGGAGAAGGTTATAGGATTATCATTTGACACTACAGCTGCTAATACTGGGCGAAAGTTAGGTGCATGTGTTCTCATAGAACAGGAGCTGCAGAAGGATTTTTTGTATCTGGCATGCCGCCACCATATCTTGGAGCTTCTTGCTGAGACAGCTTTTACCACACTCATGAGTACTACCAAAGGACCAGATGTTTTGATTTTTAAGAGGTTTCAAGATCAGTGGGAGTTTGTTGACAGAAATTCATATACAACTGCAGCTGATGACAAGGAGATAGCTGATCTCATCAATGACCCAGAGCTAGTGGCTTGGGCTGAAAAGTCACTGACAGAGCAAAAGGACCTTCGTGATGACTACCGGGAATTCATAGAGCTCTCATTGATCTTCATGGGAGTCACTCCTCCATGGGGTATCCACTTTATGGCACTCGCTCAAGATCTGGCTTTTTCATCATCAGTTTAAACTGACAGACAGGGAGAAGAATGGTCTTCAGCAGACGTGTGTCTTTGCAGTTAAGATCTACCTCAAGGCATGGATTGAAGCTCCTCTGTCTGCATCAGCACCAAACAATGACCTGAATCTTCTGAAGGCTCTCCCTGCCTATGCCACTGTCAACACTGCTGTATCAAAAGCTGTTCTAGCCAAGTTCTCATCACACCTCTGGTACCTGTCAGAGGAGCTGGTGGCCCTTGCCTTTTTTGATCCATCTGTGTCCTCTTCTACAAAGAAGCTTATGGCAAGGAACAGAAGATGCTCCTAAGCGACAGACAGTCAATCCAGCAGCTATTGAGCAGCTTCAGCTCTCTGATCTTGTGACTAGTGTCTCTATCCTTCTTTGAAAAGCTTCATCTGTCCACTGACTTCCTAGACCAGGATCCAGACACTTGGCCAGCTAGAGAGGATTATAGGGAGGCTCTCAAGGTTGTCAACAGCCTCACTGTCACAAATGATCATGCAGAGCGTGGAGTTGCTCTCATTGAAGAGTACAATCATCTCCTGACGCAGGATGAACAGCAAACCCAGTACAGTAATACCTTGAACAGCGCGGTTTTGATGTAGCACGGTTTGTATTTTTGTCAATTTTTTTAAATTTAGTGCACAATTTTCCTACTGTTTTCTAATTTCTTTTCAGTACTATTTCATTTGATGAACTTTCAACTTTTATTCGAAAAATAGATGATCCAATTAACTGTGCTGTGCAAGGTATTGCTGTATCTGCTTCAGGATGTGACAGAACATTGCAGGAGGTTTCCAGATTCCAGGAAATCAATGCTTATTGTGGGACCTGAGTGCTTGCGTTTTTAGCCCACCAGAAGTTCTCCTGTTTATTATGAAAGTATCCTGAATCACGATATTTATCAAAACTTTAAGGTCACTGACTCAGGGCTGTGGAGTCGGAGTCGTGGAGTCGGAAGTGCATAGTTGGATGGAGTCGGAGTCAGTGCAAATCCTTCAACTATAACCATAGCAGCCTAGGTCTAGGCCTAGCTCAATTTTATGACTAAAATAGATTTAACCTAATGTTTTAATATATAATATATAAATAATAAATAATATATAATATATAAATATAAATAATATATAAATATAGTTGCTTATAATTAATAAGGATTATAATTAATAACAGGAAATTTAAAAATTTTGTACTAGCAACCCTAAATCTTTTTCAGATTTTTAGATTTCAATTTGATAAGTAATGATAACAGCGTAATGTCACATCAAAAGTATAAATTAGTGATGGGACGATTAATCAGAATTGAGAATCGGAAGAATCGAGCATTTTTCAGGAATCGGAATCGAGAGAATTGTACCATGATTTCCGATTCTTAAAACGATTCTTTAACTTTTAATTGAACCAGTTTTGCAATGTAAAATTTAAATGAAAGAGGAAAACAAATTTTATTTTTACTGTATTGTAGCTATACATTAAAACATGTATATCCATGATGTGTAATCAAGAAGATTAAAATGAATTGTTACAACTTACAGTTGATTTTTATTTTTAAACCAATCTATAATATAATTTATATTACCATACTCATAATGTAAATAGTTAATCTTACCAGAGTAAAATATGACAATTTTCAGAAAAACAAGTATAGAATTATATTTAAAAATATTGAGAATCGGAATCGGAATCGAGAATCGTATCGGAATCGGAATCGTTAAAAATTTTGGTATCGTCCCATCACTAGTATAAATCTGGTTTTTGAATATTTTTCACTCACTGCTGATGGAAAATATTACGTATTACGGATGTTTATAATAATACAAAAACATCTTATTAATTTGCTAAACCAATAATAATCTTATTTTGTTTAAGCTTCAATCAGTTTGTATTTTGGGATTTATTGTAATTTTTGAATAAAGAGAAAAAAAGCCATTAAGGCATAGTTACAGCCACTAAGTAACTGATGAATCATGGGGTGGTGATGAAATGCCTTGTTTATGAATCTCCATTGGCCTAATAAAGCTAATTGTAATCAATTTGGCCTTAACATTCTATCGGAGTCGTAATTATACAAGTCAGATTTCTGGAGTCGGAGTTGGAATGTTAAAATTTTTGGAGTTGGAGTCAGCAAATTTTATCACTGACTCCACAGCCCTGGTCACTGTGCAACCCCTAAAACTTGATGTATTCAAAAAATATTTCACATGCAGAAGTTTTACCTCAATACCAAAAAAATTAAAGGTTAGGAGTAAAACAATTAAAAAAATTTTTTGGCCCTTATGTAGCTAAGAACCACCCTATCAGTTGGCTTTTCATCATTTTCAAATTTAAGACCTAAATAGTGTGTTATTGCTGGGGGAAAGGAACACACAGTTTGTGTTTGTACCATCACCAAAATCCTAAACTCATGGACCATCATGGTGTCAGTAATTGGCCAGAAAAGCCTTACATACCATACCCTCATGGAAAAAAGTGTTTGTTATATCCACAATTCTAATTGTATGTTACATATGTGTCTAAAATATCCTGGTAGTATTGGTGTAGCAAACTTTTTGAATACCTTGTCAATATTGACAGATAGAGATAATGTACAGTACAATATGTTCAATGGACTACTACAGACTGGTCACTTTTGCAAAGCAATACAGCTGCAGTAGAGGAATTTAGTGAAATTCTTTCAGAAGCCATTCTCTCCCTCACTCATCATCACTACACTGCAAAATGTCAGTCAACACATGAAGAATATAAAAAAGAATCTTCAAAGTAATGATTTAATTGTACATGGGGATTTTGCTGAAAACTATTCATTTATTACTCAAGATGCCCCTCAGAGTTTTCACTGGACAAATGTTCAGGGAACACCACCCATTTGTAGTCTATCACAAGATGGGGAATTAAGCCACACCAGTTATTGCATTGTCAGTGACTGTCTTGAGCACTCAACTTCAGCAGTTCACACTTTTCAGCAATATTTGATAAAAGATATAAAAGATAGATTCCCCAATGTACAAAAAGTTACTTACTTTTCTGATGGATGTGGTGAACAATATAAGAATACATTCAATTTCATCAATCTCTGTTATCATGAACAGGATTTCAGTGTCAAGGCCAAGTGGAATTTCTTTGCTACAAGTCATGGTAAATATGTGTGTGATAGTATTGGAGGAACAGTAAAAAGAGGTGACTGATGCTGGTCACATTCTGACACCAAGAGCTTTATATGATTTTAGTACGAAGCACTTCAAATCAGGAGGTTGAATCAAATAAATTACATCTGTCTAATAGGTTTAATGAAGCTATATCAATCAAGGGCACAAGATGCTTCCACAGAATTGTACCTAAGTCAAGGAGCCAGATACAGGCTTATCAAACAACTGATTCAGAAAATCCTACTTTGTTTAGAATAAGTTGAGTTGAACAGGGTGAGAGCAGTCTGCTAGTAAACAAAGATACTGAGTATCATATTGGCCAATATGTTGATTGTAAGTATCATAGTAAAATCTGGCTTGGAATAATCAAAGACAGTTCAAAAGAATTTGTTGATTACCAAATTAGCTTTTTAACATTTTCAGGAGGCCCTAATAAATACCATTTTACAGAGAAGGAAGATATTTGCTGGGCAAGACAAAGCAAAATGATTCAACCTATGTCCAATCCAAATATCATGTGTGGTATTAAAATTGCCTACTCTTTCCATCCAAAAGAGATCAAATTAGTGGAGCCATAAAAGTTTTTAGTACAGTATATTATACTCATGCAGTTGATGCTTGTACTTCTAAGTTCCTGTACATGTTTTGTACTCTGTATACATTTTAGAACAAAAAAAAATGTAGTTGCTAATAATTCAAAATAAATTGGGTCATTCCACACCAAATCAACATGATTTTTGAGCAAAATTACCATGAGCATCTCAGATTTGCTTCAAACTTGGTAAATGTATTACCCCTCTAGAGTAACTAAGTCATGCAAAATTGCAGACCTCTAGGTTCCATGGTTCCGGAGAAATGGCCCCTGGAATTTTGGGGTTTTGGGCTAATTTTGGCATGACTGGGGTCCACAAAAATGGCCATAACTCCTTGAATATTTGTCCTATTGACATGATCTTTGCACCATTTGAAAGCTCTTTGTCTGCTCTACATGTTAATGTAAGTTAGCTAACTGGCTACAGGTGAATGTTATAAGAGTTATTTTTATTTGAAATATTGAGATTAAGTTTTCAACAAACACCTGTCGTTGAAATTTGTTCAAATTGTGCTCACTGTTTCTATGGACTATTGACATTCTCTGTGTAAAATTTCATTCTGGGGAACAACTGGAAAGCTGAGTTAGAGGTGTTCAAATGAACAGGGTCATCGGCGAAATTCTTTTTTTTTTTTTTTTTTTCAAATTTTTAAGTGTACCTAAATTGCATTCCATGCTCAAAGCTCATCCATATTGCTTGGTAGTGCTAGTGGCATGAAATCCAACTTTAACTAACTATATGTTTATTCACTTTCCAATCAGTTTTTCACTGTTTCAGGAACTTAAGCGAGTTGTGCAGAAATGGATGCGGCAGCGAAGTTTCAAGTGAGTCAGACATCATGCTGTGACCCTTTCAACCTGCATGAAAAACCTGTAAAAAAAGGACTGAGAAAAGTTTCCAAAACATTTGCTGAAAAATTCCCTAAATCTGGAATAATTCCTGGTCAGAAAAAATTGCCAGAGACTAGATCATCATCTTCATCCAGTGAGTCTTCAGATGCTGCACCTGTGTCTTCTGAACAGCAACTAGAGTGTTCTGGGGATGTTTTTGTTTCTCCAGAAAGTGAATTACAGTCACTGAATGAGTCTCTGTCAGTAATTGGTGAATCACCAGTTAAACACCGAAAGCTTAACAGACAGTTCGGATATGGACAAAAGAAAGCAGAGAAAATACAGAAAAGGATTTCAAAGAAACTTAAACTTATCTCACCCAGTTCTAAAATTGAAGAAGGATCCACTTCAGAAAAGCAAGTTAATTCTGATGAATCAGAAATCATTACCCAGTTGAAAGAAAAGTTTGCAATTAGTGAAAAAAGAAGTGAAAAAGTTCAAATCTTGACAATCCTGCCAAAAAGCTGGAGTATTGCAAAAGTTGAAGAATTTGGTGCCACTAATTACATGGCAAGACAAGCTAAGAAGCTTGTTAAAGAAAAAGGAATTTTGTCACTGCCAAACAAAAGAGAAAGCTTGTTTCCACAAGAGACAGTGGATGAAGTTGCTAAATTTTACAAGAGCCAAGAAGTGAGCCAGATTATGCCTGGGAAAAAGGACTTTAAGACAGTCCTGAAACAAGGTCAGAGTTCAAGAACAAAAGCACCTGATGCTCTGCAATTTAAAAGAGGTTTATCAGCTGTTCAAGTCCAAGAATCCTGAAGTTATAATCAGTTTCTCAAAGTTTGCTGATCTCAGGCCTAAAGAATGTGTCCTACCAGGTGCCAGTGGAACACACACTGTGTGTGTTTGCACAATCCATCAAAACACGAAACTCATGATTGTTGGAACAGGACTACCTGCTCTTACAAAAGAGGAAAACTTTCATTTGACAGATTACCATCAATGTTTGACTGCAGTTACGTGCAATCCAACATCAGCAGACTGCTACTTAAGTCAGTGTTCAAATTGCAGTCATCTGATAGCAGATTTTGAGCAGTTTTTGGCGGAAGTTTTCAATAACAACATGATTGATGAAGTGCAGTATAAGCAGTGGTTATCAACAGATAGAACCACCCTGGAAACAGTGTCAAAATCAGCAGATGAATTCATTGAAGCATTTTGTACAAGCCTTCAAGTTCTCAAGAGGGGTGATTTTATTGCCAAAGAACAGTCTGCATTCTGCTCAGAGAGGAAAGAATCCTTGAAGAAGGGAGAAGTATTAGTTCTTGGAGATTTTGCAGAGAACTATTCATTTATTTTACAAGATGCAGCCCAAGGATTCCATTGGAATAATGCCCAAGCCACACTACATCCCTTTGTGTGCTACTACAGGGATGGAGAAGACCTGAAGCACATTAATGTGGTAGTGATCTCAGATTGTCTCCATCATGACACAGTAGCAGTTCATTTGTATCAAAGGAAGTTGATAGACTTTCTGAAAGCTGATTTTGAATTTGATATTGTTCAGATGATCTACTTCTCAGATGGAGCTGCTGCTCAATACAAAAATTACAAGAACTTTGCCAATTTGTGCAGCCATACAGCTGATTTTGGGATGAAAGCAGAGTGGCACTTTTTTGCCACCTCACATGGGAAAGGACCATGTGATGGTGTGGGTGGCACTGTGGAAGAGACTAGCTGCTAGAGCCAGCCTGCAGCAGCCCTACAATGACCAAATCATGACACCAAGACAGCTCTTTGAATATGGAAGAGATCATTAGGGTTATGACTTTTTAATTTTTTGTCATAAATATTGTTTCCTGTATCATCAATCGATGAACTTTTGCTTGAAAACAATAAAAAAGGGCCTAATTCTTCAGAATTAAAAAAAAATGTCACCCCGAAAGCAAATATAGTATATTAGTATATTCGAGACAGCTGCATTGCACCATTCTAGATTGGTTACCTGATGATTATCATAAATCGTCCAATATCTTGCAACAATACCGAAAAGCACTAAATACTCTGGAAAATCACTGGAACAGAGACCCATCTGCAATAGCTATACCAAGGAGCAACCAATATTTATTATTTTATTAATTTTTTATTTTTTATTTTGGGGTGAAGTTTTTTCAAAATATATCGAAAAAACTGTTATTTTCATTGTCAGGGGGCAAAAGTTCATAGATTTATGATACAGGAACATGAGGTTATAAAAATGTCATAACCCTAGAGTTCATATTCCAGGGATTAACTTTTTGTATTCATCCAATGATGAATGGATGAAACAAGGGTGCGGCTTGGAAGAGAGATTCAACAATGCAAGTACAATTCCAGGAACACAGAATTGTTCGTGTCTCAGGGAGAACTGGAAGTGAAGACATTTTCAAGGAGTCAAGAAGGAAAAAGAGTTAAGAGTTACAAAACAAGAAAATGATATCCAGTTTGAGGACATCAGAGGATTTGTCACAGCTGTCTATAATAATGAGTGGTGGTTGGCATGCGTCCTTGAAACTTACACAGATAGTGAAGAAGTGAAACTCAGTTTCTTGACACCTAAAGGCCCTTCTTGTTCATTCACTTATCCATAAAGACCAGATATTTTGGTACTGCATAAATCAGAAATTCTTACTGTTGTGGATCCAATGACCACCACTGGAAGGACTTACAGACTCAAAGAAACTGAAATGGAAAAGGCATCACAAATTGTGGAACAAAAATAAACCTCTTGCTATACAGAACTTTTAAACTGTAAAAACATTTTTGAAAGACTGTACGGCTTGAGATCCAGTTAAGAAACCCACTGATGGCTTGGGAACCACAACAAGGAAACCCACAAAACAAAGGCATCAAAGTGAAGGGTGGGTGGTTGGGACCTGTGGCTTGACCTGCTGAGCTATCAGGAGTGGCCCCTTAGGCGATGGGGCTACCAACTGTTAAAATAAAAAAACAGTTGGTAGTGGCATAGCCACCAATGACCATAGCAGGAAAAAACATTGAATTTTGCCAATGACCCTGTTCATTTGAACACCTCTAACTCAGCTTCCTAGTTCCCCAGAATGAAATTTTACACAGAGAATGTCAATAGTCCATAGAAACTGAGCACAATTTGAGCAAATTTCAATGACAGGTGTTTGTTGAAAACTTAATCTCAATACTTCAAATAAAAATATAACTTATATCATTCACCTGTAGCCAGTTAGCTAACTTATATTAACATGTAGAGCAGACAAAGAGCTTTCAAATGGCACAAAGATCATGTCAATAAGACAAATATTCAAGGAGTTATGTCCATTTTTGTGGACCCAAGTCATGCCAAAATTAGCCCAAAACTGCAAAATTTGAGGGGCCATTTCTCCAGAACCATGGGACTTAGATGTCTGAAATTTTGTATGACTTAGTTACTCTAGAGGGGCAATAAATCTACCAAGTTTGAAGCAAATCTGAGATGGTCAAGGACAAGGGCCTGTTGATTTGGCATGGAATGACCCAAATTTTTTGTTTCATTCTTGAAACAAATTTACAATTAAATACGTACTGGTAGTTACATATAAGGCAGCATACTTTTCAGGAAAAAAATTAAATTAAATGAAGGTGACAAATTGGTAAATATTTACTATTACACCAGTCTCCAGTAGAAAGTTTTAAAAGCTGGTTTTCAATGTGCTGAATTAAAAAATGATGCTCATTTCTGTCGCAAATGATTTGTTAGAGAGTTATTGAAGCTTAAAGCTTTTAAAACTTTCTACCCTTTTTTACCTGGGAGACCCCCAGTGGGAACTGGGAGTTTTTGGGTGGGGAGAATCACAAAAATGAGTGGTTTCCGAAGATTTTGAAAGTCAGATTAATACAAAACACATCAAAAACCATAGGAAAAACATAAATTTCACCTTCAAAATTGGCCAAACTTAAAACAACCTAAGCAAACTTAACCCCTAACATTATCCAAAATTATAAAAAATTAAAAAAGCTTCAATAACTCTAACAAATCATTTGCGACGAAAATGAGTATCATTTTTTTAATTCAGCACATTGAAAAACATTGAAAACCAGCTTTTAAAACTTTCTACCGGAGACTGGTGTAATAGTAAAGAAATACCAACAAATTATTATAAAAATGAAAATATTTTTTTCAGTGAAGTTATCGCTATTCAAATCTCAAAACACACAATTTACACCTAAATACACAGCAATTTCTTAAATGCCACTTAAACAGATAGAGTTTGAGCTTAATCTGATATGAGAATTTTTAAAAAATCCATTGAGGTAGGGGTAAAACCCCGCTTTAATAATACAAATTGTCAACTTCTTTACTCCTCAACTAAGCTGCTATCCATGTCTATACTCATTTAATATTTGACAAATTACCTTTCAAATGCAATTTGAATCATTCTTCTATCTCAATTAGGGGCTAAGATATAGTAATTTGTAATTTGGGGGTTCTTGAGAACACCCGAAAGTTGGAAGGGCCATAACTTTTGAACCACAAGTTTGATCAATCTAAAACTTGAAATTTCGGGTTTTTTGGTGGTAGTGAACCTTTTTTGCTGGCAGGTCATTTTAGTTACTTTTGATTTTTAAAAAAACAAAATTGGGTCATAATAATTTTATTTACTATTTTTAGTGAGAAACTTGGATTTTAGCTGCTAATGTTTTGATCTGAAGTTTATATTTAGTTGTCTTTAGTCTCTCACATGCACCACTGATATCTGTGCCAAGGTGATTCTGAGTGGTGGATTTGATGAAATTCATGGAGGAAAACAACTGTTCACATGAATAAGATGAACCAAACATTGTTAGCAAAGCTAATGCTAGCTTTTTCATTGATGCAAAAGAAATTGGTAGAGAGTTCCATTCTGCAAGAATTAAGATTCTCTACTCAGTGCTACTATAGCGTGTGGTCTACAAAGATATCTTTAGCCTACAAAAGAAATTGTGCTGAAGTGACCTGACCTGACGAATTTAAAGTGACCTGAAATGACTTGAATTTATCTTTGGGGATGAATGTGAGGTAAAGGCTGACTATAAAAGGGGGAATCAGGAAGACAAATATTAGTTCAATTACATTAAAACAAAAAATTAAAGGACAAATAAAACAAACAATTCATTCTATGAGATATAATGCCCAGTTAGGTTAACTGAATGCCCAGTTAGGTCAACTGTATGCCCTTGACAATTGGGTAGGTTAAGTTGTGATATTTTCATTAAAACTTGAAAATATCACAACTTAATCTAACCAATTGTCAAGGGCATACAGTTGACCTAACTGGGCATTATATCCTATAGAATGAATTGTTTGTTTTATTCGTCCTTTAAATTTTTTGTTTTAATGTAATTGAATTTGTAAATATGTTGTAGACCACACACTATAGTGTAAATATCTTTATAGACCACACACTATAGTAGCACCCTCTACTCTTTCTATTGATTGTTGTTCTCTGGTTACACCCAAAATTGATGACTCCAATTCCTTTGCTTGTAACTTCAGATTAAGATCAATAAATTTAGTCTTTCATACTGCACTTTCTTGGAAGTCAACTAACTCCATTTCTAAATTGCCAATGAAAAGATGATAAATGAAGATCTTCAAATTGATAGTATGGGGGAATTGGATGAATTATAAGTTGTCATACATACACACACGTTTTTAAATGTATACTATATGTTTAAAAATGTTTCAATGTGTATCAGCTATTTATTTTGGTAGGAGAATTAAAATAATTTTAAAACTGTAAGGCAGAAAATATTAAAAATTTAAGTCATATTTTATTTAAATAAGAGCTCATGGGTCACTAAAAATTGTCTCATGGTCAGTACTTGACCCGCTGGTCAGTGGTTTGCCATCACTGGTATAGGTAATGTTATACAACAAATTATAGGAAAATTGGAAGAGGTGTGGTGTAAAATTTCATTTTTTTTGCATGATCTGTCCTGGAATTACCCCTAACCAATCATCATTTTATATATATAATATATATATAATTAATATATATATATAATATATATATATATGATGAATAAAACCACGAAGGAAAAAAGAAACACAAAGGGGTGCTCAAGCGCTTTCGTGGTTTTATTCATCATAAATACTTTTCACGTGTCACTTTCGTGAAATAATTTTTCATATATATATATATACACACACACACACACACACACACAGGTAGCCCTCGTTTTGCGCTGATTCGCAATAGCGCCAGTCACTATCCACAAGGCCATGAATATTTATTTTTGCAATTTTTTTATAAATTAAAAATTTAAAATCGTCAAAAATGGTAAAAATATGTAACTACTGTATATATAAACTGTATATGCAAGTGTAGAGTCCCTCACTAATGAGCTCTGTGACATTGATCACGACTGGGAGAGGAGTGTCACAGTTAAAAGGAGTGTCATATCAAGCCTGAGCCCTTATTTTGAAATTGTTAAAGAAAGGAGGAAGAAATCCAGGCAATCAACACTTGATTCTTTCTTCAAAAAAAGGCAACCTTCTCAACCAGGGCCTTCAACAGAAGATCCTCAACCAGGACCTTCAAAAGCCATCTAAAACTTCTGCATTATGCCACTGTCAAAAAACATCAATGCAGGGGCCTGACAGTGGCACTTATAAGACCACGTGTGGGATCCAAACATGTGAAGGTAAGTGTACAAAATTTAATTGTTTTATGTATTCATTTATTTTTTATTTATTATATTTATGTAGGTTAAAAATAAAACACTTTTTTTAATTAAAAAAGTTTATTTCTGAGCTTTAAATACTCCAGTATTGAAAAGGTTAGGTAAAATTTTTGGTGCCCGGAACCTAACCCTGTGATTTCCCATTGACTCCATTATATAAAGGGTTCCATTTGCGCCTGTCCCCCCAAGGACCTAACCCCGGCGTAAATCGAGGGCTACCTGTATATATATAGTAGACTCGCAACTTATGTGGAGGTTACGTTCCTGGGACCCCGCTAAGGCCAAAAGCCAATAAAGTCAGAAACCAAAAAAAATCCCCTAAATCACCTTTAAATCACTATATATTGTAACTCTATTATACGTATAACATACCTATAACACAAAAGTGATGCAACTGGCAATGTTGAATTCCTTCCAGCATGCCATAACACACTTGTTAGTGCCATCCTCCATGGCATTGTGAATGCAGACGAGGGTGAGACATGTGTACGCTGCCTTAAAGCACCAAAATTGTAAAATTATAACCCACGTATAGTTGAAACCACGTAAGAAAAATCTGTGTAAGTTGCGAGTCTACTATACAGTGGAACCTCAATATATGAACGCATCTCTATTCGAACAAATCGGTATACGAACAACTTTTTCAAGGAAAAATTGTCCTTGCATACGAACCATTCCCTCATATCCGAACCGAAAGAAGCCGGTCAGTTTCTCTCCAGCCAGCGTTCGGTGCGCATCGCTTTTTTTTTTAGCTCCGTGAAACGTTTGTGAATCCACCGTTATTCTTTGGTGTTATTTTTATATTATTATTAAAATTAAGTGACCATGGCCCCCAAAGAAGTGTAGTGAAGGAAAAAAACCTAAAAGGAAAGCTGTGAGAACCACAATTGAATTAAAAAAAGAACTTATTTCAAAGTGGGAAAGCGGAACACGTGTTTCGGACCTCGCCACTGAATATGGCATGGGGGTCATTCCATGTCAACTCAGCCACAAAATGGCACTTTTTGCATTCACCCCTTTCAATTTTGCTCATACTTGGCACAATAGCAGATATACATGCCAAACTTAAATTTCCAAATTATTAGAGCTGACTGACCTTTGGTTACTGAGATACAAGGTCACAAAGTTGTGACATTTTGACCTTTTTTGCGTTAAATGACTATTTTCAAAATGGTGTAACTAAAAAACTATTAAAGCTAGAGCATTGATTTTGGTCTCATTTTAAAGCTCTTTAGTAGCCCCTTGTTTATTGTCTCTTGTTAAATATCTCTACTGTGAAAAATAAAAAAATCCCTTCAAAAGTTGACCTTTGACCTTGAATAAAAAAAAATACCTCTCCTAAAAAATTCAATTTTTTTACATTAATACCTTGAGTCATGTACAACAAAATCCCAAGAAGCTGTAAGTGGCTGATAACTAGTTCAATGTATAAAAAATAAATGAAGTTGGCATCATTCTTCAATTTTAGATTTTTTTTGTCAGTTCATTTATTTAAAAGTTCTGTTCTGATATAGTGTCAGTGAAGACTTAGTTCAACTTAACATTATTAGTTCAAAAACCTTTTTGTGACCTGTGCCAAAAGAAGTCTTTTAAAAGACAACCAGGGTTAAACCCCTCGACAGCCCCAAATCTACTGGAGTAGCGCTGATCCAAAGGCCCAACTAGTATATAAGTACTGTCAACTTTACAGAGTTGACTCCTGACTTCAAGTTAAAGTTAATTTATTTTTACTAAATACATGTATAAAAATTTATTTAATTCATTAATTGTTCATTGTTTTCTTTTCAGGATTTTCTTTGTGCTTTTGTGATTTCAGAGTACAAACATGGAACATTTAAAACTGAAACAGAAGTGTGCTGATCCTTTGCTGCGTCACAAAGGTCAGTGTCGAAAGAAGAGTTTGAGAATTGTACCACAGGAACTTGTAAATAAGTTTCCCGATCTGCACTTAACACTACATCACAGACTTTGTAAGCAGTGTAGAGAACATCTTGAGTCCTTGCCTGAGAAAGGAATAGGCACTTTGAATTCAGACATAAATGATGATTCTTCTTGTAGTAGTGAACCACCTGAAGATCTTGAGAAAATTGAAAATGTTGACAATAGTGATGCATCAACTTCAGAGCAAAACCATGAGATGTGTACTTTGAATGCTTCTTTTGTTTCAATTGGTGAATCACCCATAAAAAAGAGAAAGCTTGTAGAGCAAAAGTCATATGGAGCTAAAAAACTAAGCAAGGTGACAGAGACAGTTAAGAAGAGAATGGAAACAGTTGCAGGAAGAGAGATTTCTGACTCACAATTTAAGGAGCCATCTGGAGATGTAGACTGTTTAGAAATAATAAATCAACTCAAGGAAAAATTCAAAAATGAAAATACTAAAAGAAGTGATAAAATAAAAATCCTCACTGTATTGCCCAAAAGTTGGAGCATTAGGAAAATTGCTTCAGAATTTAACACAACAAGGCATACAGCATCTATTGCTAAAAAAATAGTTGAAGAAAAAGGTGTCCTTTCAGACCCAAATCCAAAGGGTGGGAAAAGAATTAAACAGGATACTGTTGACGCTATTAAAGCATTTTATCTTTCAGAAGACATCAGTAGAACAATGCCAGGAAAGAAAGACTATTGTAGTATCATTGACAATGAAAGAGGAAGGATACATTTGCAAAAGCATCTTTTACTTTGCAATTTAAAAGAAGCCTATCATATTTTCAAAGAAAGAAATCCTTTGGTTAAGGTGGGATTCAGTAAATTTGCAGAATTGCGTCCAAAGCAGTGTGTTATTGCTGGAGCAACAGGAACTCACTCAGTATGTGTCTGTACAATTCATCAGAATGCCAAACTTATGTTTGTAGGAGCTGAATTAGAAAAACTAACTGCAAATGATGACACACCTATTAAGAATGTACGTCATTGTGTTGCCTTTATGGAATGCAATCCTGCCTCAGACAATGTGAACAATGTGGAGATCCATCAGATTTAAAAAACAGACTACTGGACATATTTACAAACAACTTCATTGATATCATAAATTTTAAAAAGTGGACCAATACAGATCGGTCAAATCTTGAATCAGTAGAACTGAATACAGATGAATATATTGACCAATTCTGTAACCAACTGAAAGAATACCAGATACATGACTTCAAGACAAAGATGCAAGCAACTTATTACCGTGAAACAAAAATGTCTTTGAAAGATGGTGAGGTCCTTGCTGTGTGTGATTTTGCTGAAAATTATTCCTTTATTCTTCAAGATGAGGTTCAGAGCTTTCACTGGAACAATGAGATGGCTACTCTACATCCATTTGTTATTTACTATAAAAAGGAAGATGAGATTGCTCACCTTAGCTTTGTTATTATTTCAGAGTGTAACATCCATAACACAGTTGCTGTACATTTGTTTCAAAAGCATCTGATAAAATTCCTAAAAGATAATATCTCATCCATCGGTTCCATCCACAAAATAATTTACTTTTCAGATGGGTGTGCAGGACAGTATAAGAACTGCAAAAACTTTTTGAATCTTTGCCATCACAGAGATGATTTTGGAATTGAGGCAGAATGGAATTTTTTTGCAACAAGTCATGGAAAGGGACCCTGTGATGGTGTTGGAGGCACAGTTAAGAGATTAGCTGCAAAAGCTAGTCTACAACGACCTTATGATGAACAGATCCTTACTGCAGAACAGTTATATACATTTGCAAGTGAAAATATTGTAAATATAAAATGTCATTTTTCAACCAATAAAGAGCATGAAGAGGAAAGCCAACTTCTCCAAGAAAGACACTCAACTGCAAGGACTATTGCTGGTACACAGAAATTACACCATTTACAGCCAGTTTCATTGACTTCTCTTAAGGTTAAACATTATTCATTATCAGATTATTCAAATATTGAGAAAGTTACTGAAAAGGAAGAAGTTGTGACTGAGGAGAAAATACATGGTTTTGTTACTGCTGCATATGATGGCCATTGGTGGGTGGCATATGTGCTGGAAAAGATACCAGAGAATAGAGAAGTAAAAGTCACATTCCTTCATCCTCATGGCCCAAACCCATCATTTGTGTATCCTGGTCGACCAGATGAATTAATCTTACCATATTCAGATATTCTAACACAAGTTGAGGCATCTACTACTAATGGACGAACATACAGGATTTGCAAAGAAGTTACTTTGAAGGCATCCAAAGCTTTGGCAGATCTACAGCACAGAAAGGTAAGAATTCAAAATTAAAATGGTCATGTAACTATATATACACTGCATACATTTTAAGTTGTGATAAATGGAAATCAATGAGCACTATACCTATACATATTGTATGTACATTTTAATATGTTACTTGTATTTGTTAATTAGGTAGCTATCTAGGTATACATTAAAAATTGTTTTCTCTTCTAGAAATCACAATAAATTGGGTGGCCCACAAGAATCTTGTCAACTACTGAAAACCATCACATACATGCACAACATACAGGTGAGGTGGGTAAAGAACAAATATTTAAAAATAAGCATTTGCTTGTTTGTAGAAGGCTGCAGATAGTATGTAGATATGGGTTGTATTTGTAAGAGATTGAGCTGACCTTAGACAAAAATGGTTACTGACATACAAGGTCACAAAGTCATGACTTTTTGACAATTTTTGTATAAAATGACTTTTTTCAAAATGTTGCTTGAATTCATTATTTTTTATACATTGAACTAGTTATCAGCCACTTACAGCTTCTTGGGATTTTGTTGTACATGACTCAAGGTATTAATGTAAAAAAATTGTTTTTAGGAGAAGGTATTTTTTTTTTATTCAAGGTCAAAGGTCAACTTTTGAAGGGATTTTTTTATTTTTCATAGTAGAGATATTTAACAAGAGACAATAAACAAGGGGCTACTAAAGAGCTTTAAAATGAGACCAAAATCAATGCTCTAGCTTTAATAGTTTTTTAGTTACACCATTTTGAAAATAGTCATTTAACGCAAAAAAGGTCAAAATGTCATAACTTTGTGACCTTGTATCTCAGTAACCAAAGGTCAGTCAGCTCTAATAATTTGGGAATTTAAGTTTGGCATGTATATCTGCTATTGTGCCAAGTATGAGCAAAATTGAAAGGGGTGAGTGTTTTAGGTGGCTGACTTGACATGGAATGACCCATGGCGAAATCTACCATATGTACCATACTTAAAAATAAAGACGCAATCAAAGGGGCTGATGTGGCGAGAGGAGTTAAAATTCTTGCTACAAAAAGGTCACAGACAATTGAAGACATGGAAAAACTTTTGTTAGTGTGGATTTATGAAAAACAATTGGCTGGTGATAGTGTTTCAGAAACAATAATCTGCGAAAAAGCAAAGCAGTTACACAGTGACCTTAAGCGAGACACACCTGGAACCAGTGATGATTTTAAGGCAAATACGGGCTGGTTTGATAGATTTAAAAAGAGAACTGGGATTCATAGTGTAGTAAGGCATGGGGATGCTGCCAGTTCTAACCAAGAAGAGGCTAAAAAATTTGTTGATGAATTCAAAAACTATGTAGACACTGAGGGTATTTATCCCTCAACAAGTTTTTAATTGTGATGAGACAGGCCTCTTCTGGAAAAAAATGCCTAAGAGAACCTATATCACCCAAGAAGAGAAAGCATTACCAGGACAGAAGCCGATGAAAGACCGGCTAACACTCTTGTTATGCGGTAATGCTAGTGGGGACTGCAAAATTAAACCGTTGCTTGTGTACCATTCTGGAAATCCCAGTGTTTAAAAAAAATAATGTGATAAAAAGTAAACTAAGTGTGATGTGGAGGGCTAATAGTAAGGCTTGGGTAACAAGGCAGTTTTTTATTGAGTTGATTCATGAAGTGTTTGCCCCAAGTGTGAAAGACTATCTTGAGAAAAACAATTTACCATTAAGGGCGCTGTTGGTCATGGACAATGCTCCTGCTCACCCCCAGGCTTGGAGGATGATTTGGCGGGTGAATACAGCTTCATTAAAGTGAAATTTTTACCCCCTAACACCACTCCTCTAATCCAACCCATGGATCAGCAGGTCATTTCTAATTTTAAGAAAATTTACACAAAAGCCCTGTTTCAAAGGTGCTTTGAAGTGACCTCTGACACAGAACTTACCCTCAGGGACTTTTGGAAGAATCACTTCAATATCCTCCATTGTTTGAGGATAATTATATAGATAAAGCATGGGGGGAAGTTTCTTTGAGGACAATGAACTCTGCCTGGAAGAAATTGTGGCCAGACTGTGTGACAGGCAGAGACTTTGAAGGTTTTGGGGCAGAGCCTGTGGTTGATGAAATCATGTCTCTGGGCAAGTCCATGGGATTGGATGTGGACAATGAGGATGTAGAGGAGTTGGTGGAGGATCACAGGAAGGAGCTCACCACAGAAGAACTGCAAGACCTTCAGAAGGAGCAGCAAGAAGAAGTGGCGAGGAACTTTCTTCAGAGGAGGAGGGGATGAGTAAGGGCAACATTTCCACTGCAGACATTAAGGAATTGTGTTTTCATTGGGCTAAAACACAGAGCATGGTGGAGAAATGGCACCCTAACATTGCTGTAGTGAATAGTAGCATCAATTTGTTCAATGACAATGTGATTGCATACTTTAGAAATATTTTGAAGAGTAGGCAGACACAGATAACATTGGACAAGTTCTTTACCAAAGAAAAAAAATCAAGTGCTAGTGAATCCCAGCATCTTCTAGTGCTACTGCAAAGAGACGGAAAAGAGACAGAACACCAGAAGGGGAGTTACTGATGTTTTTATGGAAGGTGACTCCCCTTCCAAACAATAATCTCCCTCCTCCACCCCACCTTCCTCTCCAGCTTCCACTTAGGCCATCATCACTCCTCAGCAAAGGTAAAGTTCAGGTTAAATTTTCATTTATTTGTATAATATTGCATTATTTATTGTTGTTACAGGTTTCATGTATGATTTTATGCATGTAAGTCTTATTTTACAGGTTTAATTAACCAATATTTTGACTTAAAAATGTTTCGTAAGGGGTAACTTTTGGGGGTCTGGAACGGATTAATCCAATTTATAGTGGAACCTCGACTTACGAATTTAATTCGTTCCGAGACCCTGTTTGCACCTCGAATTGGTCGTAAATCGAATCCATTTTTTCCATTGAAATTAATGTAAATTTAATTAATCCGTTCCAGCGCCCCAGATAATTGTACTTTTAATGCTTTGTAAGAGTTTATAAAGAGAAAATATAAGAGAAAAAAATTATACTAAATTTAATAAGCTGTATAATTTTACTGTACCTTTGTGGAGGATAATCGCTGGCATGAGTGGATGGTGATGAGGAAAGGAAGGGGGAGGGAAGTTACTGTTTGGAAGGAGAGTCCCCTTCCATAAGAACACTGGGCACCTCTCCTTCAGGGGTTTTGTCTCTTTTCTGTCTCTTTAATTCAATGGTTATTTTAAGTTTTCTTTTTTCACTGCCACTATCACTCTTCACTTTCTTGGGAGCCATAATGAAGGGCTTATTAAAGCAATAAACGAAAAATCACAGAGCAAATATGCGAGAGATAAAGCAATAAAGGGTCATTCTCTGTCAGATCAACCAAAAAAAAATTGAAATTAACACCCTCATCTCTCATATTTTGCTGAAATTTGGTTTATAGGGAGTTTGTGAGCCCTGAATCCATTTCTGAAATTATAAGGTCAATCCGACCAACGGTTCAAGAGATATGACCTCGGGCAATTTGAGGTCACTCGCGAGGTTACTAACATTTGGCGAGCCATAACTTGGGTAATAATTGTCATAATTATATAAAAGTATATATATTTAGAATCAGAAAACGACAAGGAATCCAAATATGCAGGTTTTAGAACTCTAGGTTGAAAAATAAAAAAGTTACACTGTAACCAAAATTTGAGGTCACGATTTGACCTCTGGGGTATCAAATGAGAATTTTTTTTTTAAATGTAAAAAATGAAGGCATAGGCATTGGCTATTAGAATCAGCAAAAAAAGTTTGTTTATGTTAGTATTTTTCATGTAACTAACATATAAGTGAACACCATATTCATAAGTTGTGCGTCAATTCTACCTATTTTTTCACACTTAAGCTCATAATTTGACCTATAGAAATTAAAATTACATTTTTTATAGATATAAAAAACAAAGTCAGAGTTCTTGACTAATAGAAACAATCATAAAAAGTTTGTTTATGTTGGTACTTTTCATGTAACTAACTTATAAGTGAACACCATATTTTAAATTGCTTGTCATTTCAAGGAATTTTTATATCTTAGCTATCAATTTGACCTCAAGCTCCAAGAATTTAATAAAAATTGTATTTCACTGCTAATCTACACTGGCAATAATAGTTATAATAGTGAAAGGGAAGACTAAGCTCACATGTAGCCTAAACAAACCTGTTGAAACATGTTGCTACTTGTCTAAGTGCAGAATCAACACAGATAGTTGCAAAATTCCTTGTCTACAGGTTAGTACAGTTCCAGCCAGCACTGTGGGTGGCTGGTGGGTATGGTGTTTTAATGAGCCTCAGAGACTATCAAGGCCTAAAATATTAAGTGTGTATAGCTATATATTTTCTAAAAAATATATATTACCTAATTGTAAATCCTATATCTTTACAGATCAAAATACAATGGTTCGGCACTTGAAATACTGCCAGGGCCCTATTCAAAAACACAAGAAACGCATAACAATCAATCTTAGAAAAGTGACTGATGTACTTGTTGAAAAATGTGCTGGAAGAGTGAAAAAAGACTCATTGTTGTGTGTGAACTGCTGGACACTGATAATGAAAAACCCCACTATACTTAGTACCACTGAAAACAACGAGTCTGAGCAGGATTCAAATGAATCATCTACTATCAGTGGCTTGAGTAACATCTCTTCAATTCAAGATCTGGACAATGACAGTGATTGCTTGATAAAGGAAAATCCTTCAACTTCAGTTGAACCAGTTCTAGCATTTCTGGACCAAACACCAGTTAAAAAAAGTAAGTAATAAATTAATATAATAACTTATACTTTACTACAAGGTCTGTTTGATCTACTATATAGCCAATTATATAGCATTTAAGGTACTATAATTAATATTTAATTACTAATATTCAGGTGTGTGAAACCTTTTTTTCTGTTCTTTTCAGAAGGGCTGTCATTAAGCCAGAAAAAGCGCAAGGCTCGTGGTAAGCTATCATCTGCTCAGAAACACCTGAAGGAGAGGCTAGAACTCAGTTATGGTGTTCAAATTACCGAGGAGGTAAGTAATACTTCAAAACCTGAAACTAAATCTGAAAAACATCTAGACAAATTAATGAATGAATTGAAACAGTCATTCCTGGAGAGCAAATGTCACCATCACAAACTACAAATATTGACACTCTCACCATACACAATTGAAAAAACAGCTAGTTTCTTTCAAACTACAACATACATGGTGAAAAGAAGCCGTTCACTTAAATCAGAACATGGAATCCTTCCGAAGATTCCACTAATGAGCAAAGGAAAAGTGATATCTGAAGAACACAAAGATATAGTTAGAAGATTCTATGAGTCAGAAGAGGTTAGTCGTATGTGTCCTGGCCAAAGGATTGCATGAAAGTTATCAGTGCTGAAGGTGCAATGAAGGTGCAAAAACGATTGGTCCTCGGGAATTTAAGAGAGATGTTTGAACTATATAAAAATGATGAAAAGAATCCCAAAATAGGATTTTCCACATTTGCAAAATTACGGCCATCATATTGTGTGCTTGCCGGTAGTGGTGGGACTCATTCTGTCTGTGTCTGCACATACCATCAAAATCCAAAATTGCAGCTGGCTGCATTGGGAGAAAGAGGTCTTTCATACAAGGATCTTATGTATTACAGTGTCTGCAGTACAGAAAGAGAGACTTGCATGATGCAACTTTGCAATGATTGCCCAAGAGAAGAGGGTGTCCTGGATTTTCTTGAGTTACTTGACAGTGTGAAATCAGCTCCAAATGAAATATCTTACAAGCAATGGGTGACTGTTGACCGTTGTACAATGGTTGATAAGGTGGAGCCACTTCATGAATACTTATCATCCCTAAGCATGAAAATATCCCGCATGGTTCGTCATCACTTTGTTGCTCAGCAACAATCACAGTACTTCAAGCAGTTGAAAGAAACACTACCACCTCAGAGCGAGGTAGTTATAGTAGGTGATTTCTCTGAGAATTATTCTTTCATTGTCCAGGATGCTGCCCAAGGGTTTCACTGGGACAATTCACAGTGTACAGTTCACCCTTTTGTCATCTATTATAGATCATCTGCAGACCAGGAACTTAGCCATTTTAGTGTCTGTTTCTTATCTGCATCACTAAAACACAACACTATAATGGTTTACTCATTCATATTGAAGCTTATGACATATGTTAAATTCAGATGCCCACAATTGAAGAAGGTGCACTATTTCTCAGATGGATGTGCTGGCCAATATAAGAACAGATACAACTTCACAAATCTCTGTTACCATGAAGAGGATTTTGGTCTGTCTTGTGAATGGCACTTCTTTGCTACATCCCATGGCAAAAATGCATGTGATGGGATTGGAGGAACAGTGAAAAGAGCTACTGCTCGTGCCAGTTTGCAGAGAACTACAGAGAGGCAAATTCTTACACCAGAACACATGTTTCAGTTTTGTGAAGAAAACTTGAGCAAGAAGATAAATTTTTTCTTTGTAACTACAGCTGATTTGAAAGATGCAGAAGAACGGTTGGAACATCGATTCAAGGATAGTAGGGCTATTCCTGGAACTCAGAAATATCATAGATTTGTTCCCCTAAACAAGGAAGAACTGATGGTGTATCCCATTTCAAGTGGCATTGGAGAAAAGAAAAGAATAAGGAAAAGTCATTTTACTAATGAACCTGCAATGCTTGGTAACCTAAAATGTATCAAACCAGGAGAGTATGTTGGCTGCATTTATGACATGCAAGTTTGGTATGGAATTATGGAGGAATATTGTGAAGAGTTTGATGATTTCACTGTGAACTTTCTACATCCCTCTGGGTCATCAGGATCAAGTGCATATTATTATCCATCAAACAAGGATTCATGTGCAGTGCCAGGACATCATATATTAACTGTAATGAGTTGTCCTACCCTAAGAGGAGGCAGCAGAATTCAATACATTTTTCCACAAAAAGAAATTGATGAGAGCATCGAGCATGCAAAAATTGTATTAGGCTAGCACATGAATCCTCTAAGTAGGTCTTCCCCTTTCACTATTATAACTATTATTGCCAGTGTAGATTAGCAGTGAAATACAATTTTACATTTTTTGCCTTTGTTTTTATATCTATAAAAAAATGTAATTTTAATTTCTATAGGTCAAATTATGAGCTTAAGTGTGAAAAAATAGGTAGAATTGACGCACAACTTATGAATATGGTGTTCACTTATATGTTAGTTACATGAAAAATACTAACATAAACAAACTTTTTTTTGCTGATTCTAATAGCCAATGCCTATGCCTTCATTTTTACATTTAAAAAAAAATTCTCATTTGATACCCCAGAGGTCAAATCGTGACCTCAAATTTTGGTTACAGTGTAACTTTTTTATTTTTTAACCTAGAGTTCTAAAACTTGCATATTTGGATTCCTTGTCGTTTTCTGATTCTAAATATATATACTTTTATATAATTGTGACCATTATTACCCAAGTTATGGGTCGCCAAATGTTAGTGACCTCAAATTTCCCGAGGTCATATCTCTTGAACCGTTGGTCGGATTGACCTTATAATTTCAGAAATGGATTCAGGGCCCACAAACTCCCTATAAACCAAATTTCAGCAAAATCTGAGAGATGAGGGTGTTAGGCACTGGTTGATCTGACAGAGAATGACCCCTTAACCTCCTCCTTTTTAATGAGAACATGCTTAGATACACCAGTCTTTCCTTATATGTCAATTGTCTTAGAGATGGGATCATTCTTGTTGCTCATTTCTGTACTTTTTCCAGTTTTTCAATATCTTGTATCAAATAGGGACTATTAAATTGAATGCAGTATTCAAGGAGGGGTCTCACATATGAAATGTATAGTTGCTTTATAATATTGGGTGATTTGTATTCAATGTGTGTCTGCATGAGATTGAGTCTAGCATTTGCTTTATTTCTGATTACCATACAGTGATTTGAGGGTTTAAGTTCATTAGTCATGATGACACTGAAGTCTTTCTCTTTATCATCATTTTTAATCCAAATTCCATTCATATTGTATTCAAATTCTGGATTTTTTGGCCCAATATGCATAACCTTGCACTTATCAACATTAAATTTCATCTCCCACTTATCTGCCCAGGCTGTTACTCTGTCTAAGTCTTTTTGTATTGTCATTGCTCCTGCTACTGACTTAACATTATGGCCTAATTTTGTATCATCAGCAAATTTTGAGGTTTTACATGACAGGCCCTTCTCTAGATCATTTATATAGACAACAAAAAGCAGAGGTTCCAGAACAGACCCCTGTGGGACTCCACTCAATACGGGTCTCATAGACTTATTTCCATTTAGATGAACTCTGTTTTCTATTTCTCAGCCATCCTTCTATCCAATCAGCTATATGTGTTAAAAAAAGTGGTTAGAAATAACCACATATATTTCCAAATAAAATATAAACAAAATAAATATAGAATAAAAATAACAACCCTCGTTTCTAACCAACTAGTGAAGTTGGGTTTCCCTAATTAACAAAAAGAAGAAAGAAAAAAAGTTTCCGAGATAAAGAAAAAGAGAGCTTTGTCCTTTCTTGAAAAATTTTGACCGCATGAAGCGGGCTAGTTTTTTCGTAAAGTAAAATTCTCGTGGTTCCCCAACTAACCGGGCAACTTAAAGTCAACCTTTAAACCTCACAACTTTTAAATCTTAACCTTAATAACCACTGCAATTAAACAAAAACCCTGTTTAACTAAATAGAGGCCTATCAGAACTAGGTATAAGTAAGTTAATTAAAGAAAATAACTAAGGTAAGAGAAAAACTAGCTACCTAGAAGAAACTCGAACCGGGCTACAACAGCACTAACTAAATAATTAAATGGCTGTTATAGCCCATATTAAAACTTAAAGGCAATATAGCCCTAACTTAACTTGAGTAAAAACCTTCAAAACCTTAAACCTTTAAAACCAAAAACTTAAGGGCAATACAGCCCTAGCCTAACTTAACCTGCAAAACCTAGGTCTGGGAAATAGCCCCTACAAATAAATAACCTAGCAGTATGTTAAATAATAACTTAAAACTTAACAAATAAAATTCAAACCTGGAAACTAAATGAAACTTATGGATTAGTTAGAAACAGAAAGGGTAACGTTCAACTGGCAACTTCATTTTGGTAAGTCTAAATTAATTTTAATGAATTTAGCTTCACCATAGTTAGTAATCTGGCTGCTGACCAAATTTTAACCTGAAAACCACTGCAACCTACAGTGAAAAAGTCTGTAGCTATGTTGACAGTGTCTAAATAGGCCATTATTATTTCTATAATTACTGTGTCTATTTAAAGTAAACTTAACCTTAATATTACACCTAAACTTAAAAATAATCTCTCAAGCTAAATAATAAATTTTTCAATATGGCGCCCCCAGGTGGGTAGTCGAGAAGTTAGTTACCCTTTTTTGTTTTATTTCTGATACAATAGTTTTAAATCCAGTGAATTAAATTTTTTACATAATCTGAAAATTTAATTATAAATATCATTGATAATATCATTTATAATATTAAACCTAAAAAATGGATAATGAAACTGAAGCCACTCCAGGAAAAAGTATGGAGACATGGTTGGGAAGTGATATGGAAGCACTTGAAACTAGTAAATTGGTAAAAAGGAGGGGAGCAATCAGAACCTCAGTTACTAAGCTTTTAGCTACAATCAAAGAGAGATTGGATGATTGGACTGAGGAACAAAAAAATTTATATGCTCAGCTTTTGTCCTCACAACTGGACAAGTTACAAAATTTAGATGATGAAATCCTTAAAATGTATGTTTGTTCCGAAGGCTTCTCAGAGGCTAAAAAGAAAAACTAGATGAAAAAAATAGTTATTACCACATTGAAATAGGTCAAATGATACAAGCATTAACAACTAAAAAAGAAAATAATGCCGAAGCCAAACCTAAACCAAGAATAAGTACTAAAATTCCTGAGCTTCAAATATTACCATTTGATGGAAATCCCTCTAAATTTCAAAACTTTAAGACCTCACTCAGAAACATTTATGATAACATAGGTCTTTCCGAAGAAGAGAAATTTGCCTACCTAAAACAACATTTGAGTGGAAACCCTGCCATTCAAATAAACTGCATGCAAGAAAGTAAAACATCTTATGAAGAAGCATGGCAGCAGTTGGAGGGCTATGCAACACCAGGCCAAATTAAATTCCCCATATAATAAAATCACTTTTAACCAAATCCATAATAACCAAAAATTTTAAATCACTTCATGACTTTCAAGCAGATATGCACTCTACCATAAATTTAATGCAAACTCAAAAATTAGAATTAGAAGATATACTCTTGTATGTATATTATAATAAACTAAGTCAAGAAACTCAGGAATTTTTAAGAACTTGTGGTTTTAAACTCTATGACCACTTTGATAGGTTTAAAGAAGCAATTGCTGAAGCTACCAAAACCTTAGCTAATGTTAATTTTGATCTGGAACAAAGTGAGTTAACTACCTTGATACCTAAACAAAAAAGAAACTTCTCTCCAGAACCAGCCAGAAAACCATGGTATTCTGGCCAAACTACAGCTGCTCTGGCGGTTTCTACCCAAAGACAATCCTCAAGAAGAGCTCAACATACTGACCAGAGAGAACTTTACTGCAAATTGTGTAAGAAAAACTCTCACAGAATCTCAAAATGTGATTCTTTCCCTGGAAGTTGGGATAAACTGAAAAAACTTGCTAAATTAAATTATTGTACTAAATGTACCTCATCTAAACACCAAGCCAAAGAATGCCCCATTTCTTTACAACCCTGTTCATTTTGTAGGTTTTCTAACCATTTATCCTTCCTTTGTACCAAACAAAAAGGAAAACCAGAGGAAGATAAGAAAACCAAAACCAGTACGGAAGTAGCTACCCAAAAAGAAAACTCAAAACAAAGGAAACAAGTTACTAACTTATAAAGTTTAAAAAACACTGATCAAGAAGTAGCATTAATTCCTTCCATGCAGATGAGAATAAGAAACTCAGAAAAATCAATTAAATGCAGAGCACTTTTGGATAATTGTAGTCAAGCCAGCTACATTACCAAGGAACTTGTGAAAAAATTAAATCTTCCAACTAAACACTACAAGGAATCCATAACCATAACAGGATTTATAGCCAACAAGAAACAACCAAATTATGAAGTAGCTATAATTAAATTGGAGGATTCTAGAAACCCTGGAAACTACCAAGAAATAGAAGCCATCATAATTGATGATATTAATATTAAATATGAAGTTCCGGGATTACTGAAACTTCAAACTTATTTAAAATCCTTAAATTATCAGCTTGCAGATCACTTTGAAGCTGATGAAGTGGCCAACTTCATGTTAATTTTTGGGGCTGCAACCCACAAACTTTTTGCCCTCAGCACTCATCAGATTCATACTGCCTCTTGTTATAAATCTCCCTATGGAATACTTTTATTGGGTTTCCCTTCAGATTACTACCCTGAAAAAGAAAAAGAACCAATAAGAGATCAGATCAGCTTCTGTATTACCAACCCGCTACTTACTAGTACAACTTCTAATGAAGATCTAGAAAAAATTGAACAACAGATTCAACAATTTAGCAAACTAGAAAACTTGGGTATTTCTGGGGATGAACCATTTTCAAACAAAGAAAAAGATCTGATTGCAAACTTCAAAAAGGAAGTTAAAATAGAAGATGAAAGATTGTCTGTTAAAGTACCATGGAATGACCAAAAAGATAAAATTTCACCAAACTTTAACTATGCTATTAGCAGGTTAAAGTCCACTTGCAAAAAATTAAAAAAAAAGATAACTTAATGCAACCTTATTCAGACATCCTTGAACAACAATTCCAGGAAGGAATAATAGAAGAAGTAGCCCTAACAGAAAACTTAAAACAAGCAGGAAATTTTTTACCTCATTTTCCAGTAGTTCGCCCTGGAGTACAAACAACTAAAGTTAGGATTGTAGTAGATCCCTCGGGTAAAAGCAAACCAGAAGAAATAACAGTAAATGATGCTACTGAGGACTGCCCTTCACTCCTACCTCATTTAGCAAAATTGTGCATTAAATTAAGGCATGGTAAATATTTGATGATTGGGGACATTCAAAAAGCATATTTACAACTTAAATATCAAACAGAATTTGACTGCAATGCCCACAAAATTCTGTGGTTAAAAGATACCCAATTGGCTCCAAATGACGACAACCTGATCTGCTATAAATATAAAAGAGTTACCTTTGGCAACAAAAGCAGTCCATTTTTACTACAAAAATCTCTCCAACACATTTTGGTAAATTTATAGTATTACACCCGTCTCCCTTTGGAGGTGAAATTTATGTTTTTCCTATGGTTTTTGATGTGCTTTGAATGAATCTGACCTTCAAAACTGTCGGAAATGACTCTTTTTTGAGATAACCCCCCTCCCCCCAGCCGGCAATCGAAAAAGAGTCATTTCCGACAGTTTTGAAGGTCAGATTCGTTTAAAACACATCAAAAACCATAGGAAAAACATAAATTTCACCTTCAAAATTGACCTGACCTAACCTATCCTAACCTAAATCACTTAGCCTTGTAGGCAGCCCAGGAATCACTATAAATCACAGAGCCAGGCCTAATGTACTTCTGAATGAGTGGAATGAGTGTTCCATTCCGGTACGAAAGTAATTCAAATTTGAAATGGATGGAGCGCAGTGATTGGGCAGACATGTAATGAACACACAAACAAACGTACGAACACACACTAGATACACACCAAAAAAATGTTTATATCTCGAAAATGAAGCATTTGCGACGGAAATGCTATAGAAGGAAAGTGTCTTAGAATTAAAAAATCTACTTAATGAACATATAATAATTGCTGGACGTTAGACAGGTGTAATACTATAATAATACCCACATTTTTAATGAACAACAAAACCAAGTGGCAGACTACCTAGCTAACCGCTTTTACATGGACAATGCTTTAATTAATGCCAACAATCTCTCAGAACTCAAAGACCTTTACAATTATAGTGTAAACACCTTAATTGAATATAATTTGAAGCTATATGAATGGGCCTCCAATCACTCAGAACTTCAAGGACTATTTGAAAAACATGACATAGCCTCCTCAGAAGATAAAGAAAATGTAAAACTATTAGGATATGGTTGGAACACAAATGCTGATACACTCCATCTAAAAACTGTAAACTTGAACTCAGAAGCCAAAACTAAAAGAGAAATACTAAGTTCTGTGCAATCATTGTTTGATCCAATTGGATTTGTTGCACCCTTAGTGTTTAAATTAAAACTCTTCATGCAGAAAGTAGTAGCTACCAAAAAAGATTGGGATGAATATCTAGAACCTGAAATGCTGCGTGAATGGAAAAAACTTTGTAAAGAAATAAACAAAGTGGAATTTCTGAATTTTCCTAGACAAACTTTTGAAAATTCCAAACCTCTCATGGAAAATCTTCAACTCCACATCTTTTGTGATGCCAGCCAAGAAGGTTATGCAGTAAGTTGCTATCTAGTTGGAAATGGAAAATCTGAACTAATTTACGCTAAATCAAGAGTCAACCCCAAATCAAAAAATTGGACCATTTGTAACTTGGAATTAATGGCAATCTGCCTAGGAACCAAAGTACTAGAATACCTTAAAGAAACCTACCTAGAAGAAAACTCAGAAAACCAAAAGTTCTTCAAAACAATAATTTGGACAGACTCACAGGTGGTTTTAAATTGGATTGCTCAAAAATCTCTAAAAATGAAATCCATCTTTGTAAAAAACAGAGTGAAAGACATTCGGGAAGCAACAAGAAACTTAAACCATCACCTGGAATTCAGACATGTAGCAGGAGAAGACAACCCAGCAGACCTACTCACCAGACCAATATCTTTCAAGAAATTTCAAAAACTTCTTCCCTTTTACCAACATGGTCCCACATTTTTGAGAAATGAAATTGAATGGCCAACCAACTTAATTTTTAACCCCCACCAAGAAACCTTACAGACAACAATAAATGTGTGTCAAACAACTTGTAAAGAAATAAATGAAAAAACTCCCTTGTTAAACATGGAAAGATTCTCTAACAGGAAAAAACTGGTCAGAATCACTGCCTATGTTCTACGGTTCATAGAAAACTTGAAGTACTTCCGCACTCACAAATATAACCCCAAATGTAACCTGACAATGGAAGAACAAATTGCTGTTTTGGAGAAAAATCATACAGCTTACAAAACTAAGGCCACAAATTACTGGCTAAAATTAGTCCAGCAACAACATTTCTCAAGAGAAAAAGAAATAATCAACAAACTAAATAAAGGAGAAAAAGTTGAAGACCTAACTAAGCTGCAAAAGAATCTAAAACTCTTCATTGACAAAGAAGGGTTAGTCAGAACAATGGGGAGATATAAATATGCAACCAACCTTAACTATTCTGCTAGGTATCCTGTACTACTGCCTGAAAATTCTCATTTAACAACGTTAATCGTAACTGAATGTCATGCAAAAGCCAGTCATGCAACCTTAGCTACCACATGCAATTTCCTCAGACAGGAATTCTGGATCCCCAAAATAAGGCAAGTAGTTAAAAAGGTTCTGAAACAATGTCTGTTTTGCCAAAAATACTTTGCCATGGCTTATGAAGTGCCTACTACTGGACTATTAGTAACGGAACGTTTAAGCTATGAAAAACCCTTTGAAAAAACTGCCCTTGACTATGCTGGTCCAATTTCTGTCCAGGATGAGAATAACCAATTCATTAGTGTCTACTTATTATTGTTTACTTGCTGTGCCACCAGATTCACCAGCCTTCACATCTGCACTGACCTTTCTGCTAAAACCTTTTTAAGAGAACTCTACCATTTGTCCTTAAACTACTCCCTTCCAAAAGTTTTGATTTCAGATAATCAATCCACCTTCAAGAGATCCGAAGATTACCTTAAACATTGGTTCCAAAATGTTCTTGTGTCTCAGTACCTCTCTGATCATGGTATCCAGTGGAAATTTACAGCAGCCTATTCACCCAGAACCTTAGGAATAGCTGAAAGAATGGTGGGTTTAGTCAAAAGCAGGGCTGTGGAGTCAGCACATAAAAAACTGACTCCGACTCCAACTCCTCAATTTTTTGTCTATCCGACTCCGAAGGTATATTAATTCTAAATCTGCTATGATGATAATTACACAAGAGGCATTTCATCACCACCACGTGAAGCATCATCATCTGTGGTCATTGTTACGGTAACTTTGTCTGTAGTAAGGAATCTTGTAAGTGGTGCTTGTCATTCAGTAGATTTCTGATCTTTTGTTAACTTTGAAGTAGTTGGAAGGTTTTTATTACTATCTTTCTCAATGACAACTTCTAAAATTTTGGGATTGAAACACTGCAAATGTCTTTTCAAATTTGATGCTCTGGTTGGTGCATTTTTATCAGAGCCAGTAAAACCACTGATTTTTGCTTCACATAATTTTTCATCATCATCATCTTCTATCATACACTGACACACGAAATGTTTCCCATCTGTGGTTATTGTAAAATATTAAAAAACTGCAGACTTTGTTGGAAGTGTCTTTGCCATTGTGAAAGGGGTTTTAGACTTGAAAGTTAAAAACTTATGAAATTTAGAAAGAACTCGAAATTAAATAAGCATTAAAAATAAAAAATATCTGAAAAGAAAAAATGAATTAATGGCATTAGTGTCTGAAATGGAAAACATTGTGTTTATTATTTAAGTGGTTTAACCACCATAGCTGCCAGTGATATCACACACAAAAACATATTTTATTAAAATTTATATTGAGGTCGGAGTCGGTACATTTTTACCGACTCCGACTCCAGCACCACCAAAATTGACTCCGACTCCACGACCGACTCCACAGCCCTGGTCAAAAGAGCACTCTATACCTCCTTAAAAGGAAGAAAAATCCCTTTAACTGAACTAAAAACAATTGTTCTTGAAATAATGAATACAATTAATTCAAGACCACTCACTTATGTTAATTCAAATGAAGATCCTTCCTCTGATCTACTAACTTCTTTCAAGTTGCTTTTTGGGTATGACAATACCAAATTCAACTTTTTAACCACTAATGATACCCAAGAAGCTGTTAATGAAGGTGATCAGGTGGATGCTGATTATATGACAGCAACAGAGGACAAAGAAAGAAAGAAAATACTGGATCACTTTCATAAAGGAGTTAAACAATCTCAAGAAATCAAAAAAAGATGGCGATACGAATATTTGAGTAGTTTGAGGGAAAAAGAATACCAACAACACAAACAACCAGTAAGTAAAGAACCTAAAGTAGGAGAACTATGTCTCTTAGATGAAAATTCTATGAATCCCAAATACTTCTGGAAGATTGCTGTAATTGAAACATTACACCCAGATGAAGATGGCATAATCAGGCATGTAACTGTAAAAACACCCAAAGGTCATCTCTCCAGAAGACACATATATCGGTTATACCCACTGGAAATAACTGATAAACCGAATATTGACCTGGAAGAACTGGAAAATTCTTCCACAGAATCAGGAACTGTAGATTCTCCTGACACTACTACTGCTGCTACTCAACCCTGACCACAAAGACAAGCTGCAGTTAGATTTCGGGAAGAACTGCAAAGGAAAATACAGTGGATCTTTGTGAAGACCACAAATTGAAAATTGTAAATAATTGTAAATAGTTATAACTTAGGACTAACGTTCTACAGAAAAGACGCTTTCATTTTCATATTTCACCTAAAAGGAACTTTTCTGTAGAGCATGTCATTTTCAATCATCAACAAAAATAAGTAAATAAAATTTCCCAAGAATATAATTTTGGGTAAATTTTTTCCCCTTGAGGGGAATGTTAAAAAAAGTGGTTAGAAATAACCGCATATATTTCCAAATAAAATATAAACAAAATAAATATAGAATAAAAATAACAACCCTCGTTTCTAACCAACTAGTGAAGTTGGGTTTCCCTAATTAACAAAAAGAAGAAAAAAAGTTTCCGAGATAAAGAAAAAGAGAGCTTTGTCCTTTCTTGAAAAATTTTGACCGCATGAAGCGGGCTAGTTTTTTCGTAAAGTAAAATTCTCGTGGTTCCCCAACTAACCGGGCAACTTAAAGTCAACCTTTAAACCTCACAACTTTTAAATCTTAACCTTAATAACCACTGCAATTAAACAAAAACCCTGTTTAACTAAATAGAGGCCTATCAGAACTAGGTACGTATAAGTAAGTTAATTAAAGAAAACTAAGGTAAGAGAAAAACTAAGTACCTAGAAGAAACTCGAACCGGGCTACAACTGCCCTAACTCAATAATTAAATGGCTGTTATAGCCCCTATTTAAACCTAAAGGCAATATAGCCCTAACTTAACTTGAGTAAAACCTTCAAAACCTTAAACCTTTAAAACCAAAAACTTAAGGGCAATACAGCCCTAGCCTAACTTAACCTGCAAAACCTAGGTCTGGGAAATAGCCCCTACAAATAAATAACCTAGCAGTGTGTTAAATAATAACTTAAAACTTAACAAATAAAATTAAAACCTGGAAACTAAATGAAACTTATGGATTAGTTAGAAACAGAAAGGGTAACGTTCAACTGGCAACTTCATTTTGGTAAGTCTAAATTAATTTTAATGAATTTAGCTTCACCATAGTTAGTAATCTGGCTGCTGACCAAATTTTAACCTGAAAACCACTGCAACCTACAGTGAAAAAGTCTGTAGCTATGTTGACAGTGTCTAAATAGGCCATTATTATTTCTATAATTACTGTGTCTATTTAAAGTAAACTTAACCTTAATATTATACCTAAACCTAAAAATAATCTCTCAAGCTAAATAATAAGTTCTAAATAATAAATTTTTCAATATTATGACCTCTTATACCATGGGCTCTAACTTTTACCAACAATCTTGCATGAGGAACAGTATCAAATGCCTTTGCAAAATCTAAGTATACTATATCTACTGGCTCTTTATTGTCCAAATGCAATAGGACTCCATCATAAAATTCAATCAAGTTGGTTAGACAGGACCTTCCATTTCGAAAGCCATGCTGGCTATCATTTATAAGGTTGCACTCTTCAAGGAACTCAGTAACTTTACCTCTAATGATACTTTTGAGTAATTTGCAAATAATGGAGGTGAGGCTGATGGGTCTGTAGTTTTTTGCCAAGTTTCTATTTCCTTTTTTAAAGATTGGAGCCACATTTGCTTTCTTCCAATCCTCTGGAATTTCAGTACATATCAATGATTTATTAAAAATAATTTCTAGTGCCTATGCTATATTCTTTTTGGCAGCTTTTATGACTATTGGATGCATTTCATCTGGCCCTGGAGATTTTTCCATTTTTAATTTATCTATTGCTTTTAGGATATCTAGTTTTGTTACCCTTAATTCATTTATTTCTCTATCTTGTCCTGGTAGTATAAGATCAGGAATATTATTTAAATTTTCATTTGTGAATACTGATGAGAAGTATTTGTTTAGTTCTTCAGTTATTTCAAGATCATCATCTATAGTTTTATCATCTATATGGAGGGGGCCAATTTTCTTTTTCACTCTACTTTTCAAATTGAAGTGACTGAAAAACTTCTTAGGATTATTTTTTGAATTCTTGGCTAGGCTTTTTTCCAGTTCCGATTTTACACTGTGGGATATGCTTCCTTTGTATGTTCATTATTATACTTTTAAATTTTTCCCACATACTAGTTACTGTCTGTTCAGGCCAGGGATGGGGTCAAATACAATTGCCCAAATACAAATATAGATACAAATACACTATTTTTTTTATGGCCAAATTCAAATACAGATACAAATATTCGAATTTATAAATCCCCAAATACAAATATAAATACAAATATGAAGCTTCAAATACAAATAAAATGCAAATACAATTTTTACTGTATTTGCAAATTTCGTACCAATTTCATCCTAAATATAAACAGATAATATTTACTTGACTTCAGCTACCCCTCAAGTAAGACAATACTGGTATAGTACTTATTGTATAAAACTTAACATTGCAATACTTTGGCTCTTATCAAAGTAGACTTCATTTTCACACCAAGGCAAGAAAAGTAACAAATTCCTCTTGTTTATTATTTTTATTAAAGAAAATTATTTCACACTTCTTGATATTTCTGCACTTTTGCATAATTAAAGAAAATAAATTCATATTTCTCAATGTTTGATTTTTACTGTTCATATCAATTTGTAGTTATATGCACAGTTATATTACATTAGTGTATTTGACTGTATTTGAAGCAAATACGACAAATAAAAGGCTCAAATACAAATATGCAGCTTTTTAAATTCTCAAATACAAATACAAATGCAAATATCCATTTTTGTGTATTTGTAAATACAAATACAAATACATATTTGACCCCATCCCTGGTTCAGGCTGTAGAATATCTGTCCAATTTATTAGACACAGATCATTTACTAGTCCATTTATATTTCCTCTTTTAAAATCTGGAACTTCTACTTTATTTTCACTAGGTCTTGAATTACAAACAATATTAAACCGAAGGATACAATGATCACCTGAACCTAGTGTTTCTGAAACCAAGATATCCTGGAAGGTATCTGGATTATTTGTTAGAATTAAATCTAGAATGGCATCAGCCCTGGTTGGCTCCTTTACTAACTGGGTTAAACCATTCTCAATTATACAGTCTAAGAATCTCTCATTACTTTCTGGTGTTTGTAATATTTCCCAGTCTATATGCCTATAATTGAAATCTCCAACAATAATAATATTGCTTGTCATTGCTTTATTTATTTCATCAATAAGTTTATTTTCTACATACTTATTTTCTTCTTTACTTTTGGGGATTCCTCCAACTGAACATCCCTCAGGTGGTCTATAAATACCCTCTATCCTGATTTTCCTGGCATTTTTATGCCCAATATCTATCCATACAGACTCAACTATTTCCTCTTTAACAGAGGTAACTTTATATAGGAGTGGAACATAATGTAGGAACATATTATATATAGGAACATATTATATATAGGAGTGGAACATAATACCAAAAGAAAAAGGAATGTCATGGAAAACAAAAAGGTGATCAAAATTGTACATAATATTTGCTTATGGAGGTACAGTACCAAAAAGGTGGATGCAATAAAAGTTTGTGCACAATGGAAAATGGTTTGAAGATACCCATATTCGATTATCTAGGATTATGTTTATTTACTCTGAATTCAAACTGATGTAGTAATAGACTATAACAACTATTTAGGTTAGGATTGCAACTCTCCTCTCTCAACTTATAATATGCATACTTTCAAGTTCATGCTAATACAACATCGAAAACCTCTGTGAAAGATAATGTTAATAATATTTCACATTTTTCTTTAAATGCTAGACTAGCTAGATATGTATAGTTTACTTTCTATTTCAGTTAGGCTAGGGTTGATGTACCTTAGTTTGAGTTATTTTCTGCATTTAAGAAAGGACAAAATTGAATTTTGTGCATAAAATTATTTAAAAAGATGTTTTTTTTATTAAAATTAGCAGTGAATGAAATTGAGACCTGCTATTTCTAGCTAGATTTATTTCACCATGCCTTTTTTTTTCCCCTAATTCAGCTTTTTCTTAACTGCCAATAACAGAGACATCAACCTTGAAGTATGAAAATCCATGAGATTTTGCATGATTTTGATAACTAGAAACATATCCCACATAAGGGAGTTTGACTTAAAGTCTGTGAGTTGACATGTCTGCAATAATTACCAAAGTCCACAAAGGTACTACGGTTAATATTTGGCTAGACACAGGAGCTAACAAGAAATGAGAGGTTGTGTTTCACTAGCACTATTTTTCATGCTCTTTACGATGGTACTAATCATTTTTTGTGCTAGTGCGCGGTTATAAAAATTCATTTAATATATAATTTTTACGTGGAGAGACTGTGTGTGTGTATGTATCCATGTATGTATGTATGTTAGCAATCCGTGTGTGTGTATGTACGGCAATGCATTTCGTGGATGTATCGCTTGTTTTCAGATTATCACATGGCTGGATTGGGCCAATTAGACACTTTTTGTGTAGATTTGGCCAATTACACACTTTTTGCGACGTGCAGTCGTGCACCATAGGAATTTCCTTTGCTTCACGCAGTTTGAGGATAATGGCTGAAGCTAGTGAAGGTTTTGAATATGATGGTTGAGAGATTGAGCATTACCGCGCCATTTCTAAATATTTTGAAAATAACAAAGCAGCAGTGGATTGTTTTAAGCGCCACAGAGTTCTGCCCACTTGTGTGCAATTAGGTTAGGTTGATTAGGTTAGTTAGTTAGGTTAGCTAGTTTTTTATCAGAATTACATTTTCCTGGTGTAGTTTTCTCTGCTTTGTTAAAATTTGACACACATTTCTTGCACAAATGAGTAGAAACACTGTATTTTGGAATGGAAAAAAAAATAGTTTCTATTCATTTGCACAAGAAATGGGTATCAGATTCGAACAAAGCAGAGAAAACTACACTAAAAAAATGTAGCCCCTATGTCCAGCCAAATATTTACCGGTACTACTGCTTTTAAATTCCCTGAATGCCTTTTTCTTAGCTTTAATCATTTTAGCTATTTCTCTATTCTGCAACAAAGATTTCCTAATTTTGTTATTCTTAACAGTTCTGAAAGGAATACATCAACATTTTAGCTAAATCCTCTAAAATTCCTTTGAATCTAGACCATCTTGATAGCATTTTTATTGGAAAATTCATTTTCTCACATTACTGAGCCTAAAAAACTCCCTAAATTTACTAATAGTCACCTTTTGAGAAGCAAGGAACTAGATCCATGTAAAACTTTGATAATGGTTCAGAATACAGGCACCACTTAATTAAGCAAAATTTTGAAAAATACCATAGAGACAAAGTTGTTTCTCTCATTAAAATACGTTGATTGCATGTGTCGCATAGTCAAAAAAACGAAGTTAGAAAATTACTAAAAACGTGCATAACTGGCAACATATTATTACATTATCATTTGTATAATTTAGGTCTTGGGGGTACAGGGGCGGAGTCCCCATAAAGATCACGCATCACAAATTGATCGGTATAGGGTTCACTTTATGATGCATGATCTTTACGGGGGCTTCACCCCCGTACCCCCTCGAGACCTAAATTATATAAATGTGACATATGCAATCAACGTATTTTAATGAGAGAAACAACTTTGTCTCTATGGTATTTTTTGAAATTTTGCTTAATTAAGTGGTGCCTGTATTCTGAACCATTACCAAACCTTCTTGTGATGAGATAACCATATGATGTCTACAATAAGAACATAAGAAATTTTTATAGTGGGTACACTTGGGGCCACTTCAGCCCATCAAGGTGGCTCCACTATGTAAAAATTGCCTGTACATTGGCAACAACCAATTTTTACAAAACTAATTAATTATCAATTTAAAACTAGAGATAGAATCTCTGGATCCACAAATATATTACACTCTATATCTATTTATAACTGACATGCAAATATACTAGATCCAAAGAATCCAGTAAATTTCATTACAGTACCCATCAATACCAGTACCTTACCAACCAAAAATAAGTCACAGTCCATATCAATTGTGGACCAAGTCACAATTTATAACTAATACATTACAATATATATACTTACGAGGAAAAGTGTAGGTGTGGCTATAAAGACTGTACAGTAATGTAGAAATGTGTGTGCACCTATTTTGGGTCTCCCATTTAAAGGTGTTTGTGGGGCAAGTGAAGATCATGAGTTTTTCAATACCTCACAGTACTATGGGGGGTACCACTCAGCAGAGGAATATCTTTAAATGGTGTGTGCAAGGACAGAGTATCCCCTAACCCAAGATGCTGCCTCCCTATATCCCACAACACTTGTGTTGAGGTATGAGATTTATCACCTAAATATACATATATATAAAATAAGCTAGTACCAGTCATGCAATAAAAATGGGCTTAAACACTATCACCAGATGTCCCTTGCAGACATCAAACTATCCAACCTTCTTTTGAAAGAATCAAGTGTATCTGAAGTCACCACTTCTTCTGTCAGACTGTTCCAAACTTAATTAGTCTGTTTGTAAAACTATTTTCTTGAATTTGTTCTACATCTTGGCTTAAATAATTTCATACTATGACCTCGTCTGGTTTTTGTGATCTTTAATGAAAAGAATCAAAATCTATCTTATCCAACCCTTTAATCATTTTATACACCTCTATCATATCACCCCTTAACCTGCTTCTTCTTAATGAGAACATGTTTAGATACACCAGTCTTTCCTTATATGTCAATTGTCTTAGAGATAGGATCATTCTTGTTACTCATTTCTATACTTTTTCCAGTTTTTTAATATCTTGTATCAAATAGGGACTATTAAATTAAATACAGTATTCAAGGAGGGGTCTCACACATGAAATGTATAGTTGCTTTATAATATTGGGTGATTTGTATTCAATATGTCTCTGCACGAGATTGAGTCTAGCATTTGCTTTATTTCCAATTTCCACACAGTGATTTGAGGGTTTAAGTTCATTAGTCACAGTGACACCCAAGTCTTTCTCTATCATTTTTAATCCAAATTCCATTCATATTTTATTCAATTAGTACAGTAGTGGTATTGATGAATGATCCACAAGATCCAAAGTTTTGAAGTTAATGTAGTAAATATACAGCTAGTAGATGTGTGACAATCTGCAGAGATCAATTGGATCTAAATTTTGCATGTAACTGTATTTATGGTTTGTTTATATTAACAGTGGAGCCACCCAGATGGGCCGAAGGGCCCCTAGTGTGCCCACTATAAAATTTTTACCATGTTATTAGATCCCTATTTAATTCTACCTTGAAACATAATAAAATGGTCACTATTCCCTAATAATCTCAGAGTTGTTAGAGTCCAAATTTCAAATTATCTACCGTAAGTCTATAGCCCAACCCTAACTTATTCAGGCTTAGGCCTACAAAAACTTCGGAGTTAATTTAGACTAGGCGGTCTGACTAGCCTAGCCTATGACTGGACCTAGCCTAGTCTCCACTGGTGAAATTGGTATGCATATTTGAGCATTGTGTCCTGCCTCCTATGAAGTCTTACCCATAACTGATTAAAATTAATAAAACTGTAAAAACAATGACCCTACTATATTTACTTCTACAAGCTTAATCACATGAAATGGGTACTATTTTGAAACCCACGCCACAGTGTGGGAAGTTTTCTCCCGCCTCATTCAAACCTAGTTGAATGATTATGATTTTAACATTAATAGAGAAACAATCCGAATTTTCTCTATTATTTTATTCCCCTAATGCACAATTAACTAATTAGGGTTTTTTATAACACTTTTACTGCATAATTTTTCAGTTTTCTCGATACATACCACTTTTTATAAAGGAAAACAGCAGGAAAGGCTACTTCGCGAATCACAAACAAACACTAACGGTCGCTTGACTCGCTTTGGCGCGCAAGAAACGCGATTGACGATTGGCAGAGTTCAAATGTAACCCAAACTATGATTGGTTATTCATTTTGAAAGCCAAGCTTGCGATTGGTCAAAAGACTTTCGTAGTTTAGTTTGAGTTATAATTGGCTCCGCTCACTAATTTTCTTATGAACTAGATTTCTATTGGTTAGGTTTCAGCGTCATGTAGATGTGCGTCAATTTTTGGGGTAATGGCCTCTGCATACGGAAATCTTAGGAGACTTACTTCAAAGTCTAGCTCGTGGCAAGTGAAGTAGGCAGATGTTAAACACGTACGTAGATTACGTTCATGAAAATATTGTCAAGGATATTCAACATTCATATTTTTAAAAATTGTATGAGCCTAAATTTGCATACATTTGACACCATAAAAATTATGAGTTTGGCGAATTTACAGTGTGCTGTCATTATTAGGTTTATGATAAAATACGCCATGAGGTAGGGATGGGGTTGGGGGAATACCGACAATATATCTTACACTGTAAAGAACTTGAAATACGCTGTTCGTTATTAGCACCAAGGAATTTACATTATATACTCCCAACATTAGTTTTTCCAATAAAACATTTAAATTGCCATTATTTCCTAATACTAACTACTGTAATCATCTGGCCATTAGTTCGATATCATACAAATTGTTTCTATCGCAAACTATACTTTAAAATGGATTAATTTAATTCAAATTTATTTCGACTTTAGAAACTTAATATGCCATTTTATTACGGTTAATTTACATTGAAAATAGATAGGCTTAAATTTCACATTTTCCCCATCCGTCTTAATTCAATAAAGTCATTAAACAGATTCTAATTCTTGACAAAAATGACGCCCGAATGAATTTCTTCTTAGGCGCCTTCGAAATAAAACTTGCAACTGCAAATAATGTGAAATTCGAGATTAAAGAAAATTCCGCCTTCCTCACTCCCTTCTGCCTGCATATAACGTTTCCGAAACATTAACTTGCAGTTTACAAGGGTGAACATTAGAACTTGAACAAAAGGCATCTGCATGCAGAAACTAGAGTTCATCTTAAAATTAATGCTACATTTTCCTTTTCAATCGTTATGATTGGCAATCGTTCATTACCAACATTAAGAGTTCGTGAATAATTATATAATTTTTGTCCTCTACCAAAGGATTACGCTGGTTCCAAACTTCTCCCGAAATCTTACTCAGATAAAATGTAGATTCTATCTTAATCCATTCCGACTTTTTTCAATGAAGACTTCAAATTAATGAGAACTGTGTGAAGTAGGAAGAATCGGGAGATTCGTCACATGGGAAGGAGTGTCTCTCGGAACGGTTTTAAACCGGGCAAAAAGGTTAATAAGACTCATTTCCTTATACAATGATTTCACTTAGTTATGAAAATGGCACATACTAGTCAATGTGGCCTATGCGTGTGGAAAATGTTAAGTGAAAGAACTTTAAAATAATCTTTAAACTATACATTTCCAAAATACATGGACAGATTATTCAGAAAATCATTCACGCAAATATATATATATATATATATTTATAGAATATCTCTGTAATAGAACTTTGGAAAAAAATTACTTCATAGTAAAATATACTTTTCAATTTAAAATGTATTTTTATCATTTCTATTTGTAAATATAACTTTTTATGAAAGAAAACCTTACCTTTAGTAGAATTTAAAGTTTTATTCCAGAGATATCGAAAGTGGCTAGCTCGATATTAATTGCACGAACAAAAATATTCAAAAATAAATTTAATTTTGAAAATGGAAAATGATTTCACCTTAACAAAACCTTAAAAATAGTAAAAATGCTCAGTTTAAAAACTTGACAATTAAATTATTAAAAGTTGCTCTTTTCCATAAATAAATAAAAACATTGAAAGTGTTTGTATTCAGATGCGGAAACCGATTCTTAAAATTTAAACCAAACTGACAAAAAGGCAATGATGAAAAGGATGTTTAATTAAGACGCTTATATAACGTCTACCGATTTACTATAACGATAAAACTTCTTACAATCTTATAAAAATTTACTTATAATTTTTCACAATCATTCTTGTACCATAATTTGTTTTACGTTTCAGGACTATTTTTGAAGTACCAAAATCATAACTGAATAGCGAGAGAAAGCATATCATACGCAAACACGCATTCGTGTCTCCATACATGAAACCGTATACACACTAAAAATACACATCCAGTCCTAACATAGAGAGATACACCTTATTTACAGAAAGTAAAAAGAAATAGCTTTAAAAGGTACCTAAAAACAGCTTGGGAAGTGTATCTAAATAAACCCATGTTTGATAGTAATCTAAATGATAAATTTTTTTTATTTTTTCAACCTTAATATTATAAAGTATTATACTGTATATAGTAATGATGATTATTTTACAATGTTGTTGTTGTAGTAATAATAATAATAATAATAAAATAATAATAATAATTCCTATAACTAAACTATATATATATATTTTTGTGGTACCGCACACTAATTTAGTCATTAATAAAGAAATGTCAAATAAAATTTTGAAGTATCGCCGAAAATATTCTCTGATCTCACCAATAAAGATCTGATATATAATAACCAGTTACAGTGACAAAATGAACTATAGTCTAACATTCATTATTATTATAATATATATATTTGTACATATATTACTTAGTCTTCCTGATATTAACTTCAAGGGAACATTCAATTTATAATTAAGATGTTAATGATGCCGATAAACACTGATTATTTCTCTTCTCTCGAGTTGGAAACGCTTCAATATGTAAAGTTAAAAGACCTCTGAAATATGAATAACTTTTTTATACTTATAAGGGCTTCAGTTTTATTTTATTAACAGGAGTTGAACTCTATTATTCTCATCCCTACTTCCTTTTCCTACTTTCGCGTTCGGCGAGTAAGTTTAGGAGTGGATGTGGCTTCTTTCGGAGTGGGCGGGTCTTTGGAGATGGGATGTTTGGGTCCACTCCTCGTTCCTCTTGGGGCTGAAATAGGTAATTCTTTTAAGTAAAGTATTATTACAACATTTAATTGACCTATTAGAAGCAGTCAATTTCAAGTAGGATTTTAACACTTAAGAGTGAAAACAGCTACTTCACAGATCAACTCAAAATTCAGTAATATTTAATACATACTCATCACTGTGAATAAGGTAGCACCCCAACCTCAGATATCCAGTTACCTTTTATGGTTGTACACCTAGTGGTACTTAATGCGAGACTAATGTCTCCATTTACACACCTCCTCCACAAACCGCTCCAATTCCTGTTTCTGCCCAACTCTCGTGTCACATCTAAATAAACCACGTTTACTCCCACATTTACTAATTACATTCTTCCTCTACTTCTCACTATTATACACCATTCTATCATTTTCATCATTCTCTCGAAGACCATGCTAGCAAAGCAAGGTATCCTCTATTTTCATCTCCAACGACTCTCACTTCGCGAACATAATCATTTTGATACGATCAATCAATTTTACACTAATCATACCTTCTTTCTACCACGGCCTATCTTGCGTCCATTGCTTTTTTACCTAGCTTCACTGTACCTTCAATTTACTATGTGCTAAACCTCTTCTGTCAATCAAACACCCGAAATATTAAAGTTCTTTTACGAACTCAATTTTTAACACTCGCCACACTATTACATACCGACTCTCTTCCTCTCAACCGTAAGATCTTTATTTTAATTTACATTCACTTTAATACGTGAAAAAAATTGTCATTTCTCCTTAATTCACCAAGAAGCAAGTGCCACTCAATCTCTTCCAAATTCAAGCTTACTCCTCCTCTATAGCATTAACTTTGATCTCGTGCATTACCGCAACCATGTACACATTGAACAGCTCTGGGAACATCAAGTACATTTGTCGTCCAACATTAATATTGAACCAGTCGCTTAATTCACTCCTAACTTCTGCATAAACCCTTCTTTCCACATAGGGCTAACTTCTCATTACACATTATAAGCACTCGCCATGAGGCAATCAGGGTATACTCGTATTATTCACTTTATCATAGGCTTTCTCCAAATCCAGAAATACCATAGAAAACACGATTATTATTTTCTGCAATCTTTATCAACCATTATCTGCCTTTCCTAAAGGTTCTTTTGCTCATCAACTAAGGGATCTGTAATAATTTTAAATTTACGCTTAGAAGTCCTTTACCCTTATAACTTTTATATTCCCTCCTTTAAACTTTACTTCTATACAGTGGTACAATTACAGCTTTTGTCTAATCATCTGGAACATACCTACTTTCCAGTTTGTTGACATTTTCTACTGACATTCAAGCACCATTCTACTTCCGTACTTAATAGTTTCACTGCGGATCCACTAAATTCCAGCTGACTCCACCTTAAACTCGCATACTGCTCATTCAACATCCTTTAACTTGGAATGTCTTCCATTCCTTAGTATATACTTCTACATATGCCACCAAAAGCAACTGCACTGACATTTTCTTTCTATTCATCTACCTTACCTACTACGTCACTGAATTACTTTTTTTTTTTTTTTGGTACCAACACATTCCTATTCTTTTCTTTCGTATCAGTCATTCCACCAAATTGACTTTTGCACTACTTCACTTCCTTCCAAAATAACCTTGGGAATTGTTCCTCGGCAAACGGGGGCAATTACGCGACTTCTACTACCGAGGCACCAACCTCAATCAGTGACATCTTTTCCAACTGCCATTTTAAATTTTTTTTTTTTAACTCTACAAGAACAGGAGTAACCAGAATCAGCATATTAGAACATGATGTTCTCAAAGTAAATGTTACACGCATTCACATATTAACTAGGTAAAGTATACAAATCCATTAATGACAACAAAAAATACAGCGCCGAAAATGCGAGCGTTTCCATTATTTTGTCCGACCCCTGTACGTCTGTTGCGTAAGCACTATATTTCTGAGAAGTGGTCTCGTGAACCGAGTTCTATTCATATATGAGCACAGTGTCTACTCAGCTATGTTGGAACTAGTGATGGGACGATTAATCGGAATCGGAATCGAGAATCGGAAGAATCGAGCATTTTTCAGGAATCGGAATCGAGAGAATTGTACCATGATTTCCGATTCTTAAAACGATTCTTTAACTTTTAATTGAACCAGTTTTGCAATGTAAACTTTAAAATTTAAATGAAAGAGGATAACAAATTTTATTTTTATTGTATTGTAGCTATACATTAAAACATGTATATCCATGATGTGTAATCAAGAAGATTAAAATGAATTGTTACAACTTACAGTTGATTTTTATTTTTAAACCAATCTATTATAATTTATAATTACCATACTCATAATGTAAATAGTTAATCTTACCAGAGTAAAATATGACAATTTCCAGAAAAACAAGTATAGAATTATATTTAAAAATATTGAGAATCGGAATCGGAATCGAGAATCGTATCGGAATCGAGACTTTTTAGTGGTATCGGAATCGGAATCGTTAAAAATTTTGGTATCGTCCCATCACTAGTTGGAACCCGATGCTTCATTGCACCAGTAACTACTACTACTCCCTGATTATTCTACGGAATACTTCAAATCAAATGTACGTAAACCTCGACTTTCCACGTGAAATTAACGAGCCCACCATATTTTTTCTTCCTCCAATACTTTTCCTTCAACCTTAGTTAAATGTTTACAAAATGTCATTCACTTAACTTTGATATATTAAATGGTACTCCACTAAAATAAGGTCAAATTTTATACCAACTGGAAATGACTAAAGTTTCGAGAAGAAATAAGAGAATAAATTTTCATTAAGAATGTCAAAGCTTTTTACTTCTGATGTCGTCAAAAGATGAACAATGTGTGTGTCATTATTACGATAAATATGCTGAAAGAAACTGTCAGCTCAAATACCATATTAGCCTATAACAAATTAAAGATAAACTTCAACATAGCCGTTCTGAATTAGTTAAGATCCCATTTTGGAAATACACATTGCGTTCTTTTCTTTCCTTATTTGCGTCTATCCGATTAAAATTCTTAATTATGTAATGAAATAGGGCAGAATGTGAAGTTCTTTTAACTGTCTGATTATGGTTCCAATAGGGTTGGCAAGAAAAATATTTATCGTCTGACACAGTTCTTTTGTTTATAGCGTGAATACATGCTGCTGCATCAACTTTACATCTCCTGTTGATTGGTTTAAAAGTAAACAATAACGGTTAACAAAACGAATCACCCGAAAAAGATCCAAGGTTTATCTACCTTGGTTGTGTAAAGGGAAGTGAACACAAGCAGCAACTGCGGCTAGTGTCAAACTGGCTTTGAACTCTCAATATATATATAGATAATTTTTTTTTTTTTTCAAAGTATGACCGCTCATGGCCACCAAAAGAAAGGTGGATAGCAGAGCGAACACAGGACGAAGACTATGAAACAGCTAACGGAAATGAACAATAGACGGGAAGGGAGGGGGGGGGGGGGCAAAAAGATCATAGCGGAGTCACAGCCGGTAAAGAAGTCGGGAGCGAAAGAGGAAGGAGAACAACCCGGTTACCGAAAAGTAGGGACCTTCAGATAGAATAGCGCCAAGCCTATCACAAGGCCCGACGCTCTCCAAAAAGGGAAAATACTCTGCGCGCAGCGCAGCGTAAAGCGGACACTCCACCAGGAGGTGGGCAACTGTAAGTGAGATGTTACAATTGGGACATCGGGGCACCCGATCCCCGGCCATCAAATAGCCATGTGTCAGGTGGGTGTGGCCAATACGGAGGCGGGCCAGAGCCACCTCCTTTGGGTTTAATCTTGCAGAGTTTGTTATTTGTAGCGCCCATACCATCGAGGAGGGAGGTCACCGTGTCGGTGAAATACCAACCCCCATCCCGGCAGAACGCCCTCTCAACCACCTGGAACAGAGGAGAGTTGGGAAGACGGAGAATCCGGAGATAGTGCTTGGCAATGAGGAACGACCTCCGATCCTCCAAGGGAGGGATGTCGCACTCAACCTGCAGGCTATCAACCGGAGAGGAGTGGAAGATGCCACATGACATGCGCAGTCCTCTAGAGAGGACCGGATCCAGTATCCAAAGGGCCGTACACCACACTCCCATAGTCTAATTTGGACTGTACCAAAGACACGTACAAACGGAGGTGTGTCCGCCTATCCGCGCCCCATGTAGTATGCGACAAATGTCCCAGCAAATCCAGGGTACGTCTTGCAGACTCGCGCAGCCGGCGAAGGTGGGGAACCCAGCTCAAACGGCTGTCGAAAACCATACCCAGGAAACGTACTGATTGAACGAGGGCCAGAGGCTGACCCCCGAGTGTAAGATTAAAGGCCGGGACGGCGCCGGATCCCCGTCTCCTCAACGGAAGGAAGGCCACACACGAAATCTTCGGGGAAGACAGCGTAAGGCTCACCGACGACGCACAGCGGTTCAACCCGATTGACCGCGAGTTGGACTTGCCTCTCCACGAGGGGGGACTCGTCCCCGCGGCATAGACAGCCAGATCGTCGGCATAGATGGAACAGCGCACCGAGGGCGGAAGGGCTCCCGGTAGCGCAGACATGACCAGATTGAAGCAGGAGACGCTCAAGACACACCCCTGGGGCACCCCCTCCTCCTGAACATACAGGTCAGATAGGGCCGCCCCATTACGGACGCGGAAAGTGCGACGGCAGAGGAAGTTACGAAGAAATGTGGGCAAAAAGCCCACAAAACCAAGAGACTTCAAACGGTCCATGACAACTCCCCGACGGGTCGTGTCATAGGCCTTTTGGACATCGAAAAAGACGGCCAGAACAAGATTCCGGCGGGAAAAGGCCTCCCGTACATCATGACCAAGGAGGAGAAGGGGGTCCAGAGTACCCCGAAATCGACGAAAGCCATACTGGGTCGGGGGTATAACCCAAGCGACTCCAGTGTAAAGGAAAGTCGGACGGCCACCATCTTTTCAAGGAGCTTGCATAAGCAGCTCGTCAAGGCAATAGGCCGATAGCCCGCCACCTCCGCCGGATCCTTCCCCGGCTTAGGTATCGGGACCACAATCGCCTCCCTCCAACGGGAAGGGAACGACCCCTCAACCCACACCCGGTTGAAAAGATCCAGCAAGAAGTGTAGGGCCATCGGGTGCAGATTCCAAATAAAGTCATACGGAATGTCATCAGGGCCAGGGGCGGAAGAACGACGGGTTGCCAAGGCAGCCCGAAGTTCCCGCATCGTAAAGAGACGGTTATAGGGCTCGTTCCCAGGCGGCGGGAACGTAACATCGACAAAGGACGATCCGCAGCTGAAGGCGAACGGGAAACCGCAGCAAAAGCCCGCCAGCCGATCGGCCACAGCAGCAGGATCCGAAAGGAAGCCGTCCCCGTCCCGAAGGACAGGGCGACTAGCAGGGACCGGCTTCCCCTCGATACTACGTACCTTCCGCCACACAGCAGCAGAAGGGGTAGACGAGGAAATGCCGGACACAAAAGCACGCCAAGAGGCCCGACGGGCCAACTTGAGAGTCCGGCGGGCGAAAGCCTTCGCCCGCCGCATCTCAATCAAGTGGTCCGCGCGCCGGGTGCGGTGGAAGCGGCGCGTTGCCCTCTTCCTCTCGCACACCGCCTGGTGACATGCTGGAGTCCACCACGGGACGCTACGCGTCCGCGGGTTACCGGAAGATCGAGGAATACAGTCCTCCGCGACGCCCATCACCACCCGCTCGAAGAACTCCAAGCTCTCATCCACAGAGCCAAAGCTCAACACCGAACGGGCAATGACGGAACGAGCTCTGAAGGATGGCCAGTCAGCCCGCGCAAGGCACCACCTCGGTCGAGACGAGACACCCGGCTGCGGTCCGACCGGCTCAAGACAGACTGGGTAATGATCACTGCCATAAGAGTCCCCCAACACCTTCCACGAAAAATCGAGTAAGGCATCGAGGGACACCAAGGAGAGATCAATACAGGTAGATGAACCCGTGGGTTCGTGGAAGTAGTAGGTTCACCGGAATTGAGGCACGCGAAGGAAAGTTCCTCCATTAAGGAGAGCAACATACCAGCAACATTAGTCGACCGGACATCTCCCCAAGCCGGGTCGCGACTGTTAAAGTCCCCGAGGAGGAGAAACGGTCGAGGCAGTTGCAACACCAACTCGCGAACCGCGTCGCGAGAAGGAGGGTCATGAGGAGGAATATAAATCGAGCAGGCAGTGTACTGGCGATCTAAAAAGAGCCGCACAGCCACAGCCTGCAAGGAAGTACGAAGAGGCACACCTCGCGAGGTAACGAATGATGCACATAAATCGCCGCACCCCGCCGGCGTGTGTGCTCATCCGGGGTGCAAGGGAAACCAACATAGCCAGAGAGACGAGGGAGCCCCGCGCAGCCAGGATAGTCTCCTGGAGACAAACACAGGAAGGCCGCTCGCTCTCCAGCAGGGAGGCAAGGTTCTCCCAGTTAGCTAAAAGCCCCCTACAGTTCCAATGCAAAATGGAACTGTAAGGGGAAGTGGCATTATAAGAGCAGAGAAAACAGAGAAATAGCCACGGACCAAGCTGAGCAGCAAACTCAACGGTCCGTAACCAGGGACGGAATCGGCTTCCCCGACTCACCCCGAACGGGGGGGTAGGGGCCACCGACCCCGCAGCTGCTTCACCGTAGTAGAACGAGAGGTGGAAGTGGAACAGGGAGTTCAGAGGGGGGCTCCCCTGAGGGGGGAGACGACGAGACGGGCCCAGCCGAAACCCCCGACTCCCCACCAGAGGGGGGCCGGGGAGAACCAGATGTTCGAGGGCTCGTCACACCAGACAAGTGCTGACGGGGGGAGGAAAGGTCCACCACAGGTGGGAGAGGTAGATCCAGGAGAGACCCGACCACTCTCAGCAGGAGCCGAAGGAGAGAGACTCCATGAAGAAGGGCCAGGCTCCTCTCGACCGGGTCCACCATGGGAACCGAGTCAGTAATCGAGGGTGTCATGGGGCGGTGTACCTCAACCGACACCCGGACACTAGTCGGGGCACCGGGAGGTGACGCCTCACCAGCCCTCCGTATAGGGGGGGAGTCCCGAGCGGATCAGGAGCGGCGAGCCGCTTCCCCTCCGGTGAAGAAGGGGAAGCAGGGCGAGCAGCAGTCATGATCGAGTCTGAAGGACTCGGACTCCGACCACGGCGACGCCTCCTTCGGGGCATCACCTTCCCCACCCGAAAGATGAGTAGGCAAGGATCCAGACCCCAAGGCCGGAGAGGGAGAAGGGGCACCTGTAGTCAGGGAATCAGATGGGATGTCTGAAAGTGAGGCAGAGGACAAGAAGGTCCCGCGGCGCCAGGAGGACCACCAACCCCCGGAACTTCCAGGGGGGGGCACCACTTCGGTAGGCGCCGGGGTAGCACGGGAGGGGCCCGAGGACCCGCCAGGGCCAAGAGCCGCATCATAGGACAACCCCCGCCGCGGTTCCCGGTCACGGACCCTATCGCTCGCCTCCCGCGCACTAAGGATTTCGCTAGTCCTTAAGGACTGCACCTCGAATTCAAACTTGAAAACAGGGCAGTCCCGAGAGGAGGAAGGGTGGGTCCCCGAGCAGTTCGAGCACCGCGGGGGCTTCGTGCACGGGGTAGGGTGCGCAGGCCCACCGCAGCGGACACATAGCTTACCCTCACAGCGGCACGCAGAGCTAACATGGCCGAACCGGTTGCAGCCAAAGCAGCGAACCGGGTCAGGCACATACGGTCGCACCGAAAACTCACACGACCGGCGATCACCCACGCCCCAGAACACCTGGGCCGGAGGCACAAGGGAGTCAAAAGTCAGGAGCAGACGAGCGGACGGGGTAAGAGCACCATCCCGGCGCGACGAAAAGCGGAAGACCTTCGTTACCCCCTGCAACTCGCCAACCGGGATTGGCAACAGACGGGAAGCGAAAATGGGGCCCTGACAGCTATTCAATTGCGGATGGGGTCATAGAAACTCTGCAACCCAAAACATCCTGCAACTGTAGAAGGGACTCAGTCACCCCCGAAGAACGGGACTTCAAAAGAAGAGACCCATCCTTCAGAGGGCGGATATCATAACGACAGGGAACCCCCACCGTCTTAAGACGCTGAAACACCCGTTCCGAGTTGCCCGGAAGGGAGCCAGCGGAAGGGCGGAGAACAAGGAACCTGTCCACCGGACAGAAATTGACAGCAGGGATAGGTCCATGCGTAACGGTAACCGAGAGTGGGCGAGAGAACGAGGGCCGCGAAGACCCCGCCCTACGGCCACCACGAGTCCGGCCACGAGAGCCAGACGCCGCAGAGGAGAGGGGGCCATACGGCTTTAAGGTCAATCCAGCGGAGGCAGAGACCGCTGAACGACCAGAAGTAGAAGTCTTATCCAAATCCATGGGCGGGCCAGAGTCGTCAACAGGAGGGGATTGAAGTTTCGAAATTGAACCCATAAACAATAGCTTTACAAAAAAGACAGCTTCGGACCCAAGGCAATGACCATCCGCCGCTGCATCCTTCAAGGCGCAGGCCCAACGTCCCGGGTAGCCCGCCCCCCAACCTGACTGTCGTTTTAAAAACAGCAGATTGGCTCTATGGAGATTTGTCCGTTAAGGGCCTAGCAAAGACCCAATCCAGACGCAGCAGCGGTCCGGGCGCCCGTACCGTCCCCAGAGCACGGTTCAGCCACGGAGCGATGTCCCCCGGTGGGTGCACCCGATGACCCCAAGGCTGCAAAATACAAACAGAGGGGGGGGGGGATACTACAATTGACAGAGGCCCAAGACCGAGTCAAGACAAAAGAAATTCCGGGAGAAACGGAAAAAAAGAGGAGCAAAAAGAAAAGGGGGGGGGGGGGGGGGGCACGCAACTAGGTAACTCTTCGCCCACACCCCGCGAGTTGAGGAAACCCCGACAACCCACGAGGTGTACGAGCCCCCTCGGCCCGGCAAGCCGGAGTACCTAATCGAGGGGGATAGATATAGATAGATAGATAGAGAGATATTATATATATATATATATATATGTGTGTGTGTGTGTATATATTTTTTATCATTACTTATTCGAACTATAGTGGATGTAATTTCCCAGAACAGGTCCTTGTTCCATGCACGGTCTGTGTTTAACACATATATATATATATATATATATGTGAAAAGAAGGACCAACACAACGGCAAACATGTTTGTCATTGTGTTGGTCCTTCTTTTCATCTGTAAGCTCCGTTTTCCTAAGGAGAAGTCAATAGCTTTGATATATATATATTAGGGTGTGACTGTTGCCCTCCAAAAATCAAAAAATGGTCCTACAATGCTGTTCAAAGTTTTAGTGTTGTGTATTTATCTAGGAAACACCCCTGTAAATTTTCTTGGAGATCGGTGCATGTTTGAGCTAGCACCGTCGTACCAGCAAGTATTGCTATTTCAGCTTATGAACTTCATAAATAAGTGTGAAAATAGCACATTTTATCAGATTTTCATTTCCGGGTCTGGAACGCTGACCCACAAATTTTCCACGTATTATTTTATTGCATTTAATTTTAATGATGCTCTTTTCTTTTCCCTTGACAGTGATTTGATGTTGTGAATAGAGAATTTAATCATGGATACATGGCAAGATGATGAGTATGTCAGAATGTTATTGGGCACGTACCCCGAGAAGAAGAAAAGGAAATAAAGGGCTGCAAACTGCCATCTAATAGGCAGGTCTTACTATGTCTGTTAGCAAACCTTCGGGATATGCATTGGGACCAGGCTTTATCTGCCACCATTGACAATGTGCTTTTGCATTACCAGAAGGCGAATGTCCCGACCATTACAGGCAGGAACAATATTGGCCGAGTGATTAAAACTTACTATGACAAAGACTACATGATGCTTATGAAAAAGAATGAGGATAGAAGACGGGCTGATGATCCTGGAATTATGAAGTTTAAATCAGAATTGAGCCTGACGATGAAATTTTATAAGAACACAGTGTTGAAAGACATGGCAGCTGCGAAAAAGGGGAAAACTCAGGCTGAACAAGATGCTATCGATACTGACATACTCTTTATGAAAAGCATGCTAAGTGACAGAGTAGCTACCTACTCTGGGGTAAACAAAGTACTCACAGAAAAGGTTCAGAAGCGACAGAAAAGGCAGATGCGAGAAGAGAAGCGACAAGAGAGAGAGCAATGTGATCATGCTGAGAATGTACAGGCTGATATTGATTCACCTATTAGCTCTGATGAGGATGATGACATTGATGAGGCCAGCACTGCTGAACCAAAGAGAAAACATCGGAGAACAGTGAAAGAGGGAGTTTCAATTTTTGTGCCCCATAATATTCTGAAGTCGGCAGAACTTGTTTCATGCAGTGTTCGAAACAACATCTCGCCGACCCAGCTGAGTGCAATTGTGTACTCCCTTGTATCTGCATGTGGTGGAGATACATCAAAGCTGAGTCTAAATGCAAGGACGGCCCACAGATACCGAGCTTCCATCGTGTCAGAAATAAGTTTAAAAATCATGGATGAATGGCAACCATCAGACAAAGTACTGGTGCACTGGGATGGTAAACTTATGGACACGCTGGATTCCAAAGGCACTGATGACCACCTGCCCATTCTTGTGTCTGGTGTCAATGGAACAAAGCTTCTTGGAGTCCCACCTCTTCCGCATTTGACTCAAAAAGCTGGCCTGGTTCAAGGAGACTTGATATCAACAGCAACCAAACAACTTCTGGTCGATTGGGAGTGTGAACAGAATGTCGTTGGTATGGTTTTCGACACAACTTCATCCAATACAGGTAAACCTATTTCAAACATCAGCGTGAATTTATCACGACATTAATACCAAAATACAGTGAATGATTTAACAGAAATCTGCAAAAAGCACGTGCCTGAAATGGTGGCCTTAAACTACAATTACATTTTTTTTTCAGGACAAAAAACAGCTGCTTGCGTCTCCCTCCAAAAGGAATTAGAGCGTGCCATATTCTGGTGCGCCTGTCACAGGCATGTGGGCGAAGTCATCCTAGGTGTTTGCTGGGATTGCTTGAAAGTGGAGGGCTCTTCAAGTCCAAACATAATGGCTTTCCAGAGGTGAGTCATAAGCTTTACAAAATAACAAGGAATATTATTATCTAATGAACAAATTTAGTGGAATTTCTTTTATTAGACTTATAAGATATACTAACACCAAGCAAATGATTGCTCATATCAATCTTAATACCCCTAAAACAATATTATATATTAGTACGAAATACAATAATCCCAATAATTGCATTTCTAGGTTCAAGAACCATTTCTCTCAACTGGCATACAATGAAAAAAAGAAATACTACTACCCCGCAATGCCTGGAGTGTTTGAGGAGCGCCAGCAGGAGATGGCTGACTTCTTCCGTGAATCTCTAGCCCAACCATTTACACGTGGCGACTACAAGGAGCTGGTAGAGCTTTGTCTGCTGCTTGTAACTAAAGGATCCGAGCCAGTGAACTTCACAATGGTCTACCCCGGCGCACTTCACAAAGCAAGGTGGATGGCTAAACTGCTCTATACCCTCAAGATTGTTCTTTTGTCAGGCCAGATCAAAGAGCAGTTTCCCAAAGCCGAGGTTGTAACAAAGTCAAATCAGCAAGTTAGAACGGTTTGCTGTGTTCACAGTCGTTGTTTATGTCCCATGGTGGATTGTTTGCCCCGTTCCAGCAAGTGCGCCACTGAATGACTTGAATTTGGTCGAAACCTTGGCTGAATTTGCCCCATATGACGCCACAATAGTTGACAAAGCACGTGTGGTACTCGGTAGACACACTTGGTACCTAACTGAGGAGTTGGCCCCACTGGCTTTGTTCTCGTCCCAAGTACAAGAAAGGACAAAAGAGGAGATGAGGAAGGCCCTTCTTTGCCATGAAGGCACTGAAGTTACTGAGAGAGTGGGGCTCAATCATGGGGGCTATGGAAAGCCATATCTTCCCCCTGTCCCAGAAAGTGGCACTGCCCTGGTGACCTAATTGGCCTGACTCAAGCTGGTTCTTCACCATTTTAGGCATGCCCTATCAGTTTCTCCACAGTCCAGCCAGTGAATGGGCGGATCATGATGACTACCTGAACATGAAACGGGTTGTGGACAAGCTTCAGGTCGTCAATGAGGCTGCAGAGCGTGGTGTAAAACTTTGCCATGACTTTCTTATGTTGCCAGGGATGAGGACACTTTCAAGAAGTCCTTCAAGTAGTTGAAAATGACAGACTCCGCGTTCCTAATCAGCGCAAACGATCATCTGTTTCCGAACAGAAATCATGGTTTCTTGCTCTAGAGAAATAATACCTTGTGAATATATAAAACCCCTTAATGTACCATGAGAGAATAAGAATGATTAACTTTTTTGTTTAGTGATAACAGCTTTTAATTAAGACAGGCAAATGATTTGTGTTAATATCCCTTATGATGGTTGCGTAATCTCATATATAGGCGCGTATGCCGTATAAGCAAAATCGCTATTTTTCAAATTGCTGGCTCACTCGAATATGCATGAATCTTCAAAAAATTGCACGTGGGTATTTTTTATGTCAATATGCAACACCAAAATTTTGAACAGCATTGTAGGACAAAGTTGGGGCAACTGTCACACCCTAATATATATATATATATATAATATATATATATATATCAACGTAAAGAACGACGCTTGTATAGGAGAATATTCCGTGCAAGATATGAGAGAGAACGAAACAAATGAAAAAATGAGGTAACCACCCGGGATCTTCCGATTGCCGGTCAGATATGATCATATCTGACCGGCAATCGGAAGATCCCGGGTTCGATTCCCGGGTGGTTACTTCATTTTTTCATTTGTTTCGTTCTCTCTCATCTTGCGCGGAATATTCTCCTATACATGCGTCGTTCTTTACGTTAATTATACTGCGTGTTTGCAGTTTAAATGTGTATGTGTATATATATATATATATATATATAAAGGGAGGGGTTTAAATACACTTACTCTTAGGAGGAAGATCTTGAGAGTTTTCTTTGGGAGGTGGATCCACTTTGGTGGGGGCTGTGGGAGTGGAGTCCTTCTTAGTGACTTGGGGTTGGGTTGGGGTTGTGGGAACCCTTGCACGAGTCACGGACCGCGAAGATCCAAAGGTGCGTACTCCTCTTCGCGAAGTGGGAGTTGGGGTCATTGGGGATGTGGCATCAGAAGAAGGAACGGATGGTGGTGTTGAAACTGGAGCCGAAACTTTCGGAGGAGCCACTGGGGATGATTTCCCTCGGGGAGCAGACCCCCTCGTGCGTCGTCGGGGATCCACTTTCACTACTTTAGCTGGAGGTTCGTCCGTTTCTTCTTCTTCTTCTTCCTCCTCGTCTTCTTCGTCGTCGTCGTCCTCCTCTTCGTCCTCCTCGTCTTCCTCTTCTGAAAAATAGCGAGACATTTCCATCTTGAACTATTCTTTCAAAATAACGAAAATGAAGCTTTCGTAAATAAGCTGAAACCTAAAAATTTGGGGCTTAAACGGCACCGAGTAATTACGTCCACTAGTCTTCACAGGTTCTTTATAAATCATGAAAGAAAAAAGGGGTTTGCCACAATGCTCCCGCCATTAACTTTGATCGAATAAAATTCAATTTAAGACGAACGAATTTTTAAAAATGGAAATAGCAGTTAATTTATTTCCCTAAACTGTTAAACTGTGATACAAGAGTCGTCTTTAAGTGCGTATTGGAAAGGCTCTACCGTCTAAGATACTCACCCTCCTCCTCAGAGTCTGTCTCGCTTTCAGCGGCGTTCATTTGTTCATGATTGCGTTTTCCTTTCGGCTTTCTCCTTTTCTTCAGTTGAGATTCATCATTGTAGAGGGAGAGATCCACTAAAACAAAAACCAAGACAATGACAAAATTAATACTAATTAAAGATACGCCTTGCTTTCTTTTCTTCGGCAACTACTCAGTATATATATACAGGGTGGGCCGAAAGTCTGGATCCATAGGAAAATATTTATTTTAATACATAAATTACAACAAATGGTAAATACTTAAAATGAATATCAACTTTAACTCGTAAATGCGTATCCGTGATACTGTACAGTAGTTCGTACTCCAGTATAAATACTCAAATACTTTTTTTTATTTCAGCCCAGAAATGGCTTCGAATCTAACAACAGAAGACCGGGTAGAACTTGTGCTCATGTACGCAAGACAGGGCGCTACACACAGAGAAGTTGCTACCGAATTCAATAGAAATCATCCTGATAAGCATCCAGTAACACATGCGACTGTTGGCAAGTTGTTTAAACGTTTCAAAGAAACAGGAAGTGTACATGATCGACGGCGTTCTGGTCGTCCAAAAACTGCAACTGATGAAAATACCTCTGCAATGGTATGTGAAACTTTAACGAATAGTCCAGTAAAGTCAACAAGATTACACTAGGCAACAAAGATTTTGTTACAGAAGACCAAATAGGTGCTCCTAGCTAATTTCGGTATGCTGATTTCAAATCTATAATTAGATTTTTTCTATCACGTCTAGATTTTGTGTAAAATGCAAATCACTTTTAGTAAAATTTTCTACCACGTCCAGATTTTGGTTTTAATCGGCTTAATGCCAGTAAAATGAAACTTGCTTTTCAAGGTTAAAGCAATTTTTTTTGCCATATACAAATTCGAACAATTTTGATAAATAAAATTTATCCCGAGTCGCTACGTGACAGTCAAGCAGAACGGTTGTTGAAGCTCTCTGCTGATGAGCAAGTGACAGGTTGTGGTGACTTGTGTGTTTTTATAGCATTTGTTTTGTACTACGGTGTGTATTTCTTTTTATTTTGCACATCGTAATAATTACTTTCTACGTTTTTTCAGATATTGTATGGTAATTCAAAATGGCATCAAATAGACGTGCTTGTGTAAATCACCCAGACAACTTCTGCTTTGTCTGTGGACAATATACACCTAAGCCACAACGTAGAAACATAACAACAAAGATTAAACTTGCCTACAAGTGTTATTTTGACTAAGTTAGGAGACCAACAGAGGGACTGGGCACCACATATTTGCTGTGCACAGTGCAATGCAATGTTAATAGCTTGGATGAATGGTAAAAGAAAAGCTATGCCGTTCTCAGTCCCCATGGTTTGGCGTGAGCCGAAAAATCACTTCAATGATTGTTATTTTTGTTTGACAAAGATTGCTGGTTTCACAAAAAAAACAAATCAAAGATCACGTACCCAAACTGCGAATCAGCAATGAAACCAGTACCACATGATGAAACAAATCCACCACCAGTTCCACCAGCAACGATAACAGACAGCAGTTCATCTGAAGATTCTGCTAGTGATATAGAAACAGGGAAAGATGGCATATATGTTCCAGATGCAAATATTTCCCCACATTTGTTAAGTCAAGCGGAGTTAAATGACTTAGTGCGCGATTTGGAATTACCAAAAGAAAAGGCAGAGTTGCTTGGTTCAAGACTTCAAGAATTTAATCTTCTCCAACCAATCACCAAAGTTTCCCATTTCCGCCATCGCCATTTGCAGTTTTCATCATTTTACTTACAGGAAGAAAACGTTTGTTTCTGCCACGATATCAGTGGTCTGATGCAAGGGATTGGCTGTCGCTATGATCCAAAAGAATGGAGACTGTTCATTGACTCTAGTAAAGCTAGCCTTAAAGCTGTATTACTGCACAACGGCAATGAAAAACCTTCAATACCTGTAGCACATGCCACTGGCCTTAATGAGACTTATGAATCGATGAAACTGCTGCTAAGACTCATCAAATATAAGGACCACACATGGAATATTTGTGGTGACCTTAAAGTTGTATCATTACTTCTTGGGTTACAGTTGGGCTACACAAAGCATATGTGCTTTTTGTGTCTATGGAACAGCAGAGATGACAAGAACCACTACAAAAAACATGATTGGCCATCTAGAACTGAACATGTTGTTGGTAAATACAATGTGAAACACCCAGCACTTATTGACCCTCAGAAAGTACATCTTCCACCACTTCACATTAAACTTGGCCTTATGAAAAATTTCGTGAAGGGTATGGATCATCAAGGTAGTGGTTTCCAATATTTAAAGGATAAATTCAAAGGAATATTGACAGATGCTAAGCTAGAAGCTGGAGTTTTCACTGGACCACAGATCCGCAGTGTCATCCACGACTCATCGTTTCCATCTAACCTAAATGAGAATGAACTAGGAGCATGGACATCTTTCGTTGAAGTTGTCAAAATTTTCTTGGAAACCACAAAGCTGAAAACCACCGTAAACTCGTAGAAAACATGCTTAAATCTTATGAAATAATGGGATGCAGAATGTCTTTGAAAATTCATTTTTTACATTCTCATCTTGACTTCTTCCCGGCCAACCTTGGGGCTGTAAGTGACGAGCATGGTGAGCGCTTCCACCAACAGATCTCAGTTATGGAAAACAGATACCAAGGTAATTTCAACCCAAATATGATGGGAGATTATTGTTGGTTCCTGCAGAAGGAGAGCTCGTCATCCTACAAGCGACAAAGGAAGAGGACACACCAAAGTTTCACTTAAGAACAGGAATTTGACTTTCAGTAGTAACAACAAAATACTAACGCGCTTTGGGTGGATGGTTGGGCGCAGGGGTGGTAACTCCGCCAGCGGAATTCGCTGTCTGTCTTAAGCCAGAATAAAGGAGGAAAGACATCCCTGTTCACTAATTATTTAAGTATGCTTAACATAAAACGTGGCACGGAAAAGTAGCTTAGACGGCTTTCGTAATAGAAGCGGGTGAGGAAAAAAATGAAAAATAGGGGTTTTCGGTTACACAAAATCTGGACGTGATAGAGAAATTTTGATATCAGATCTGAAATCAGCATCAGCGCTTTAGTAGGAATCAGTAGTTCACGTATCTGTAACAAAAAAAAAGTTGAAATTTGTTGCCTAGTGAATTATCAAATGAAACACGCATCTCGAGAACGTCAATTCGAAGAATTATTAAAAATCATAAATTCCATCCCTAAGTGTCTCGATGTCAGAGGCCGCCAATTTGAGCATTTGTTATAATATGTTGTTTATACTGGAGTACGAACCACTGTACAGTATCACGGATACGCATTTACGAGTTAAAGTTGATATTCATTTTAAGTATTTACCATTTGTTGTTATTTATGTATTAAAATAAATATTTTCCTGTGGATCCAGACTTTCGGCCCACCCTGTATATATATGGCAGGACGCATGAGGTTAACTTCGCATACTTCAGTTTTAAAAATTTCGACTCAATCAAGTACTCACAACCATCGGGGTGATCTTCATTTAGCTCCGACTTCTCCTGAGGGATTCCCCTATCCCTGTCAATCGCTCTCTGCAGAATATTCAAAATCCTAGTTTTCTCATCGGCAGGAAGTCGAAGTATGCTTCTCCTGTCCGATTTCTGCAGAGCGACGCTAGTCAAAATGCAATCGAAGTCTAGGAGAAAGTATAGAATGTTGGTAAATTAAAATTTGTATGTACAAATTTAGTTAATAGAACTTCACAAGCAGTGGTAAGTTTGGTAGCTCTTAATCGCTTCATTATTAAGAATTAATGATATCCCAAAAGAATGAAGTTGATAGACATAAGGTTGACCATAACTTAACAAAATTAAAATTGACCCCAATCCGATACAACCTAAAAACAATTACAAGCTCCCTGACACTCGTATAGCCTTTGATGTCAAATACAACCTATGTGAAATATAGAATGGTTATAAAGAGCAAAAGTTCCGCATTCAGCATATACTGTAGATCCTTTCATTGGGCATAAATCAGTTTTATCAAATCTCACTTCATTACTTCCATGCTGTACATCCTTTATTTTTCAGTAAAAGACTAACAAATACAAATAGCTTTGTATAGATATATATACTTACGCATTACCACACTGGAGTACATGTAAATGCTATAAAAAAAATACCTAAATTACCTGTGATGTCATAGTAATCAGGTTTATAAATATCACAGTTTTCGTTTTCTTCTTCTACTGGCGACAGCCAACGAATTTTAATTTTACGAGTACTTCTGTAAACATTTTGGGCAATCTGGCACAGGTAAAATGTTCCTTCAGCATTTCGTAATGCAACATGTTCATTTCTGAAATGGTAAATATTATAAATACAGTGCAAAATTTTTAATTTCCAAATAAAAAATATATTTCCTAATGGAGAAAATACACATTTTAACTCACTTGAAGAAATAGACAAGTTTTTCTTGGGGTGTTTTTGGTGTTGCCATCAAACTTTTAGTGAGTCTTGTTAAAGAATCTGGAACGGGCGATTGATAAACAGTGGCAGGGTTACGAGATCTTTTACTTCTTCTCTCCCCTTCAATTGGTGTATCTGAGATTTTACGTTTCATCTGGAAATGCACATACGCTTACAATTTTTACTTAAATTTTAGAATTGTAATCTTACTGTTAACACTATGTATTAGCAGAGCAAGTATAGTGACTAGGTGGGTAGATTACGGGCGTTCGCCCCCCGCCCTTTTCTTCTTTTTTTTAAATGCAGTAAAGAGGGGCCAAGGGCAAATGTCCGCAAACCCCCCACCCCATAGAAGAAGTGCCAAAATCAAGGTCCGCGGTTTTCGAGATGCCTAGACACTGCATCTGAAAGATTGGATGTCATAGACAGGAGGAAAGATGGACTGAGGAAGATTGAAAGATTGAAAATACCGATTAATCCTTGCGTCAGAAAGTTGGACAAAAAAGGAATGAGAAAGCATAGAAAGTCTGACACTACGTGTTCTTAAAGGAGGTGGGTATGCAGTTAGAGAGTTCAGAAGAGCAGTGTCCATTATAATAGTGATAGTAAAGAGAGAGATTGAAGACAGTCATTAAGAAGCAGGAAGTTAACAAGATGAAAAGCCTTTGATTCTAACCTGGTCAAGTACAGCTGTGTGGGTTCAGCTACCCCATATATGAGAAGACAACTCCATACAGGGGCAAACAAGACCCTGTACACAGACAGCAACCGAGGAGGTGATACAGCACACCTAACCTCTTAGAAGTTGTTGTGAAAAGAGAGTATATGTGATCTTTCCAGGAAAGTCGACATGAAAATGAAATGCAAAGAATGTTAAGAAAAGAGGAAGGATTGAGTTGTGTTGTTGAAGGTAAGGGGATAGTCATGTGGAAGATTGTGACAAGTAGACAGATGGAGGAACAGAGTTTTTGAGGCATTGAAAGCCACAAGGTTTTCTCTGCCCCAATTAGAGATGGCAGAAGGATCAGAGGTCAGGTGTCCCATAGCCATCCTAAGCGAATCATGGAGTGATTGCTGTGAGGGATGCTTTGGGAAGTGGGTGAAATGAAGAGTGAAATCATCAGCATAGGAGTGAATAGGCAGGGTTGGCAAAAACCTGGGTTTTTCACAAAAAAAAACAACCCAACTGGGTTTTTTTTTTTTTTTGATGGGTTGAAATTTTTTTTAGAAAGGTTCGATAATTATGTAGTGCCAGAATATATCTATTATTTTATTAATTTATTTATCTAATCTACAATATATATTAAAGATATTTCTTTATTTCACAGAAAGTTCAAATATGAGAGATAATAATGACGTATTAGAATTTTCTCAATTTTAATTTTAGATCTTTCCTTTATTTCTTAACAGCAGATTTCAGCTTTATTTCTAAAAGACCTAACTCAAATTTAAATTTTTAAGATGCCAAACACAGAGAGTTATAAAGGTGGAAGATCTAAAGCTAGCGAATGGGATGAGGTGACTTTATTAAGTGATCAGCCTACTAGAGTACTATGCAATTACTGCAAAGAAAGTATCACTCGTAAAATTGAGAGTGAAACATCATCTAGAGAAATGCAATAAAAGAAAAGTGGAATGTTTTGAAAATGAGACAAGAGGTATGCCAAGACTCGAATTTGGAGCATCAATTGAAACTGATTCACTTCCTCCAACTTTGGCTTCTGGCAAAGATGATCCAAAGATTATAAGTGAAAATGTGCCTGAAATGAGTGACACCAATGCAGGTTCTTCATCATCCACATTCTGTCATTCAACACCAATAAAGCATAAAAGGCAAAGATCAATTACACCATTTGTGGTAAGAACGACTGTGGACCAAAAGGAAGAATTAGATTTACTTACAAGTTGCAAGGTTCTTTTTTTCAGCTAACATACCCTTCAACGTTTTAGAAAATAAAGAATTTATAAAATTAATCGAAGGTCTAAGATCAGGATATGAACCACCAAACAGGAAAAGGTTGGCATGCGATCTGTTAATAAAAGTTAATGAAGAAGTAATCCATGAAATGAAGAATGACCTTAATCTTGATGATTGTACCATTACCCTTATACAAGATGGCTGGAGTTCAGTAGGTAATGATCCTATTATTGCGCACAGTATTCATAATGGAAAAGAGCCATATCTGAATTCAGCAGCAGATGTTGGAAGTACAAAAAAGACAGCAGAATATTGTGCTGGGTTTTTGGGTACCAACCCTGTGAATATGACAGGAAGTGCAAATAAAAAGATCATTAATAAATAAAAGGAAGAGTGAGTGACAGGACAGAACCCTGAGGGACACTACTGTTAATAGCTTCAGAAGAACAGTGGTCATCTACAACTATAGTTACAGATCAGCCAAAGGAAATTAGAAATGAAGGCACAAATAGAAGGATAGAAACCGAAGGAGGGCAATTTCGAAATTCAAGATTATGCCAGACTATCAAAAGTTTCTGATATGTCTAACATAATAGCAAAAGTTTCACTGAAATCCCGAAAGGAGGATGACCAAGAGTCAGAGATATGCAAGATGATGGCCAGTAGAGCGTCCCCTGCGGAACCCATAATGACAATCTGAAAAAAGATCTACAGAAGTTAAGGGTAACAAAGACCATGAGATCCATTTTAAGGTTAGCCCAAGAGAAAGAAGAGAATAAGGGGTTAAGTAAGTAGGAAAACCTATCATTCGTGGGTTAACATTCATTCAGAAAAAGAGTGAGACTCACTATCATCATCCGCCAGCCACTGCCAACAGGTCGGAAAAATAGTCAAAGAGAATAGGAAAGGGGTGAAAGATTAAAAGAAGTAAAATAAGAACACTTACAAACCATGCAAACACAGTCTTAACTCAAACACTGTCATACCATGCAAACTACAGATATGAAAAAAAAAAAAAAAAGGTATGAATAGTATAACAAAAAGTGGGTTAGTGGGTTAGTTTACACTACAAGCTACGTCTAAGTTCATGTTACTTTTTTTTTTCTAAATATCATTTTATTGCTGGCATATCACACACTGGCATTACTCATCAGCAGACTCAAACCTTGACCATTACCCCAAGAGCTCCTGTTGCTAATTGTTACATTATTTTAAACGACTAATATTTTTAAAATGCCTATCTAAACTATTTTTAAACATATTAATGCTGGAAGAGTTCACGATGGATGCGGGAAGATTATTCCATTTATCAATTACTTTAAACAAAATTAAAAAGGCATTTTTGAAGATTGTGAGAAGAGAGGTGTTTAAGAATCTTCCTATTAACCCTTTCACTCTGGGTGTGGCATATAAACTACACGTCCAATTTGAGCTCAGATCCGGGTGTGATAAATAAACCAACTCCTGAACTGCGGGTGTGGTTTATAAACCAAGGGCATATCCCTCTCTTTTCACCCTCTGGGGTTGAAAATGGGGCAATATATGTATTATAATTCGCTTCATAACTATGCCCATAGTGAAAGGGTTAAGGATTGATTGAAAAATTTTGGAAAGGCAAGAAATCAAAGCAATTGGACAATTGTTGGAAGGTTGAGAGTGGTCACCCTTCTTTGGGAGAGGCTAAATGGAAGTGAACTTCCAGCAGGAAGGAAAAGTACCAGATAAGAGACAAAGACGAAAGAGTTTGCCTAGGCAGGGTGTCAGCACAGTTCTTAAGAATGGGAGGACCACCATCAGGACCATACACCTTCCTAGAGTTGAGCCCAGATAAGGCAGGAAAAAATCTTTAGAAGAGATTCTAATATCAGACATAAGATCAGAGGGGGGATGAGCTGGAGGAACAGCACCTGAATCATCCAGGGTTGTTAGAAGCAAAAGTTTGAGTGAAGAGTACAGCTTCGTCAGGAGAAGAGATGGCAATTGAACCATCAGAATGGAGAAGAGGAGAGAAAGAAGAGGTTCTTAGCTAGATACCAGAAAGAGCGAGAATAATTAGACATGGATTGGTTTTCACATTTTTGTCTGATGAAGGCATTTTTGGAGAGTCAAAGAACAGATTTCGCACGATTCCAGGTAGAAATATAAGCTAAGTGAGAGTCAGGAGTTGGATAGCAACGGTACCTTCTGAAAGCTTCCTCTCTGTTGTGGATAGCATTAGAACAAGTAAAGTTAAACCAAGTGTTCTTTTAGCATTACTAGTCGGAATAGAATATGGAATGTATGCCTCCATGCCCGTGTCCACCTCCATGATGAGCTCAGCACACTTGGAAGAGCCCCTGCCATGGAAGCAGTAATCATTCCATGGGAAATCACAGTAGTACTGTCACAGGGCTTCCCAATCAGCAGCGCCAAAGTGCCAAAGGCACTTAGGATCCAGAGGCTGAATAGGAGCGATAGGACAGGAAACAGCTATAAGAATGTGGTGGAATGAGAGGTAAGAAATAAATCCAGAATGTTGGGCCTATCTCCAAGGCAATTGGGATACGAGTAGAGTGCTGTATAATCTGCTCTAGGTCATTTAGGATAGAAAAGTTGTAAGCTAGTTCACCAGGGATGTCAGTCAAATGGGAGGAAAGCCAAAGGTGGTGTTGAACATTCAAATCTCCTAAAATGGAGACTTCAGCAAAAGGAGAGTGGGAAAGAATATATTCCACATTGGAAGCAAGGTAGTCAAAGAATTTTGGAGAGTCAGTAGAATTAGGGGAAAGGTAAACAGCAAAAATGTATTTAGTTTGAGATTGGCATCTAAGCCATAGCTAGAGGGTAATAGAATTCAGAAAATTTGAGTTTGGGAATATGAGAACAAGTTCGGTCATTGCGTACATACTGTATATGTAACATCCACCTTTGGAGTGAAAGTGAGTACAGTATAGAGAAAGAGGTACAAAAAAGGGATTGCTATTAAAAAAAAAAAGTTTGGAAAATTTTATCTTCGATTGTACAGGGTTATAGTAAACCTAATTATTTTCATTTGGAAAAAGTTAAATATGCTAAGCGATTTGGTTTTTTGAAACTTGCACTTACTCTTGTTGCTCTTTTCTTTGGAATTTCTGCTTCTTCATCTGAAATTGGCTCTTTTGCCTCTTTTTCCTGCTGCTCCACTTCAGTGGATTCAGGAGGCTCTTTCTCAACAGGTTTTCTACTTCTGGGGAACCTGCCTACTTCTCTCTTTGCTATTTGAGAAGGGCTTGTGTTTCAACTTTCTTTATTTCCAATTTTGAGATTGTGTCAAGTTTGTTGGACCTTTGGGATGTAGCAGGAGTTCTCTTTGATGAAAACTGAACATTAGCTGCAGGGTCTTTAGGAGCAACATTTACTGGAGGCTTCGTGACTGTAGATGATGGAATACTCGATTTGAGAGGAGCCACAGTGGATACTGATTTGGGGAGAGTAACAATAGATGTAGTAGCTGCTGGGGTAGAAGGCATCTTAGACGTTTGCTGAACAGATCCTCCCATTCTAGCAGCAGCTGATGATACAACTGGCTTTTGTGGGGAATGAATTTGTGGTGTGGCTTTACTCTGCAAAGTTTGATTGGGAGGATGAGAAACTGCTGGCTCCATTTGGTTAGAATGGACTGTGGGCGGAGACACATGTGGTGGTTTAACAACAGAAAGAGACTTTGAGGAAGGAGTAGGGGACTGAGTAGGAGATTGTCTAGGAACAGGAACACTCGAAATCTGCTTTGAAACTTGCTGTTGACTGGGCTTCATAGATGGAAGCGTCGCTTGAGATACTGCCATAGCTGAGATAGGTTTAGCAGGAGAGGAAGGAGCAAGAACTACCTTTAATTCAGCATTTGTTTGTTCTGATGGCTTAACAGATGTATTTGTAACTGGAGGTTTAGTAGGCATTTTCGATGCTGACATACCATTTTGATTTGGTCCCACATTCATTGCATTTTGAGCATTAGTATCAACATTAGCTTTAGGAATATCATTTGATTTTGGTTCCTGATTTTCAAGAGATTTTACTGATGGGGTTATAGTAACTGTATTGGTGCTGTCACTTGGTTTACTTATATCAGGTTTCTGAGTAGCAGAAACTGGTTTTGTTGGTATTATTGAAACATTTGGTGAAGTTTTTGGAGTTTCCAGTGATCTAAGAGAAGAAACTTGTGTTGGAAATGCTAAACTTCCAGAGTGAGGTGCACTGCCACTGTTTGCATTCTGAATTTGCTTAACTGGAGGTGCTGCAATGGATGCATTATTTGAACTTTGTTGTTGAAATGGTTTTGTAGTCAAAGACTGATTCTGACTGAGTGCTTTATTTTCATAAGGTGGTGGTTTCACAGATGCTGAAGCTGGTAAGGGCTGGGATGTGGGAGGTTGTTTAATACTGATTAAATCAGGAACAGGTGGTGTTGGGCCCTTCACAGTTTCTTGTTTGGCTGGAAGCCCCAAATTTTGGACTGGAGGTGGAGCCTTTGCTTGGAGATTCTGATTATGTTGTTGAATAGCAGCAAGTGCTGGTTGAGGATTCATCTGAGGTTGTTGCTGTGACTGCTGTTGTGATTGTTGCTGTGGTTGTTGTGGTTGTTGTTGCTGCTGTTGTGGTGGTTGTTGCTGCTGCTGCTGTTGTGGTGGTTGTTGCTGCTGCTGCTGTTGTGGTGGTTGTTGCTGCTGCTGTTGTGGTGGTGGTTGTTGCTGCTGTTGTGGTTGTTGCTGATGATGATGCTGCTGCTGCTGTTGCTGGTGATGCTGCTGCTGTTGCTGTGGATGGTGCTGTTGCTGTTGGTGATGCTGTGGCTGCTGTTGGTGATGCTGCGACTGCTGCTGTTGGTTATGTTGTGACTGCTGCTGTTGGTTAACTTGCATTTGCTGCTGTTGAGCATTCATTTGCTGTTGTCCAGGAACTGGCTGCTGCTGTTGCTGCATGTGTTGTTGGGCCTGCTGCCTCTGTTGATGTTGTTGTTGCATAAGATTTAGTTGATGATATTGTGGTTGTGGCAGATTATGAACAGACTTGGGAGTACTAGCTTGAATCAAGGAAGGAACAATTGAAGCTTTGTTACTACCCACAGAAGGGTTTGAAGCCACATTTGAAGTTGGAGTTGCAGCTGGCTTTGGAGAACCTCCCATCATTGAAGGTTTATCTTGGGGTGGAGTGGATGAGGCTGGAGGTGGTTTTGGAGATGATGAACCTCCAGGGTGGGGTTGTTTGGGCCCTAAAACTGATGGTTGAGATTTAGGAGGCATAGGAACAGATGATCCTGTATGGGCAGGACGTGGAGACATGTATCCTGGTTGAAGAGCTCTGGGTGCCATGGGTTGCCCCATGGGTAGCCCATGAGGGGGTGGATGTTGTGGGGGCCCAGACATGTTGTGAGCTGGGGGAGGCTGATTTAGAGCACCACTCTTGTGTGGGTCCATGTACCAATTATTGCCAGAGTTGTGGTTACTCCACCTGTAAATGTATGCAAGATTTAGCTTCAAGGAAGTACTTAAAAATATATTTTTAAAAGCAATTTTGTTCATGTTATTAATTCTAAACAATTACCGTACCACAATGAATTTCATAACATTAAGATTACAGTTACCAATTTTTAGGACAAATATGAACTGTAACATTTCTGAACCGATACAGCCAAATTTCTTAAGATAAATCTTGTGTACAGCTTCAGAAAAAGGTTCAACTACAAACATAAAATTTCTGAAACAAAAAATGACTAGTCTTGTTTGGAAATTTTGTCCCACCCAACAAAAAAGTAAACTATTACCAATTAGTAATTTTTCATATGTTTTAGAAATGTTAGGTTTATACAAACTTTTTCCCGAAACTGTACATTCATGACAAAGCCATTTATCTCAAACAGTATTTCAAACTTGGCACGAAATTTGTTTTTATCAATAAAAAAATTACTTTCACACTTTAAAGAAAGCAAGGCACTTAATTTAAGGTACCCTATAAAGCCTATTTTAATTTTTAAACTGAAAATATACACCAATGGAGATGATGTCTACTAATTTGGTTCAATCCACTGTAGCTCAACCTTTTGGGAAACAAGTATGGCCCATCTAACTATGATGGGTGTACTGTTAACACCACTCATTTCAATACACAAAACAAGTGTTTAAAGATGAATCTAGCTAACAAGGATATATGGGTCAAGAAAATTTAATTACATTTGGAATTATCATTGCACAATAAACCATTTTTAATTTGTCTTGTAGCCTCTACACAGGACTATAGGAGCTTTGAAGTTATACCATACAAAAAGACCTTAAACTTTCTATCACTTCATAAAGCCTACAATACTGGCCTTAATACTCACACAAAAAGTTTTAAGATACAGTACACTGTATGGTATTAGATTATACTACAGCATTTCCAGCTAAAATACCTATAAATCTTAAGTTATATTACTGCCACATCTGACAGTTTTGGCCTATATTATTTAAGACAGCCTATTTTGCTGCCATAACTATACTACAGGACTATATAGGCCAAATATTCTTAAGTAATAAATTTATAGTAGTGTTAAACCTATAAGCACTCTTTCTTGAGGACAAAGTAAATTCCAATCAGCCTAAGTGAATGGTCTGATAATTAAAAAGTACAGACCCTATAGGCCTATACAAAGATGATCATGAAGAATTTAAAAATGTGATTAATAGACAATGCTAAACAGAGGTCCAAGACCTTTAAGTCTTAAATACTTAATCCTTTACCATCACATGTTGCCTCTAGTTAACTTTTCAAATACACACATTTAGACTTAACCCTACAAAAAAGTTTGGAATTGAAGGGTTAAGAAAATTAGGAACAGAACCCTATTCATTATTACTAGCAGACATGGGGTCAATTACTGGGTTTCTATTACTATTACTTTTGATTCCTTCTATTACTATAATTTTCATCTATTACTATTACTTTTGTATGTGGGGTACTTCACTCATTTGAAAAGGATCTTCATATCTATTTAAATGCAATTAGAAGCAGTATGTTAAACAAACAAACAAACTTTATTTTAGACTCAACAGGTACAAACATTATACAAAAGGTTCATAGAAGATTAAGAGATAGTTGTTTGGAGCACTGACTAAGTAGGCCAGTGACTCATTGTGTATAATGAACATACAAATACAATGATCCAACCATGAGGTGGTGTGCCAACTATCACGAACATAAGTAAAGCTATCACCAGAAGACTACACATGGATGAAAGGGTCAAGTTATCTTCATAGAAGGCTTTTAAGTGGCTGCTAAACAAAGAATCATCATAAAGCACATTAGCATTAAAGTCAACCAATAATAGCTACCTACACATGTATCCAACTCATCAATAATATTACTGACCTGCCCCAATTTAATGAGGTAATCATCTTCATTATCAACTGCCTGAAAAGGCATATAGATACACAGAATTAAAAAAATTTTATTGTCTACACAAATTTCTATTCCAGTTAGCCAATTCAAACCAAGTTTTAATTCATTAATATATTTCCCATACCCCAACCTCCATAGAATAGCTACCCCACCAGGTGGGTGGCCTGCAAGGAGACCATCTTATTTATCTCTGGTGGCCTCCCCTATCCCGTGAAAGTTACTGGATGGACTATTCAGGTCCTTTAAGTCCCATTTCCATAGCCATGTTTCCTGTAGACACAGAATATCAGCATCCTCTAACAGCGTATATGATCCACCTGTGTTTGCCGTTACTGCCTAAGTTTAGGCCAATACAGTTATGAGAGATTATCTTCAATGTTGCAATTAGGAAGATGCAGGAGTTCTGCCAACCATCTCTACATGTTGAATTCCACTTATACCAGGTAGAGATCCACGTGGGTAAAGATAAGTCCATAGGCCCATACCCGGGCCAATAGACATCAAAGTAGACACAGGCTGGGTATGGGCTGGCTAATGCACATCATATCGTTATAGGAGCATGCATGCATTGAAGTACAATTTGAATCTCTTAAAACAATTTTTCATAATATTTTTTAAACTACAGTAAAAAAAAGGATTTTTCAAAATATTAGCCTATGTTAATTTTTTTAATTATAACTCATTACCAATCGATTTTGAGTAGCCATTCAAAAAAGTAATTAATTTCATGATGGCAGTAAAGCATTAAAAAGATTTGATTAAACTAGATAGACATTTTCCTCAAAGCTCTGGATACATTTGAAAACATTTTCACTGTGAGTAGGGAAATGAACACAGCTGATCAAGCTTACTGTGTTTAATACTACTTGGCAACTCTTGATCAGTAGATTTTTTGACGTGCAATGTCGTGCATTGGTAAACAGTAGGTATTATTACTGTATGTAATTTTATTTTGTAATGAATAAGAACTGTAGCTGCAGGAGCTGTTCTCCATTACAGGAGGACCAGAGTGAATGTGGAAACTGTGGACAATTTATTATTTTTACACAGCAATTTATAAAATTCCAAAGGTAAGAACTATTAAATTCTATTGGCAAAATATTCTTTATTTTACTGCTAAGTAGCTAAAATGCTTTCAAAAATTGCAAAAAATAAATTTTCATTATTTCAAAAAACCTTCACAAAAGAACGGACTGGGCCAGGTACAGACTTTGTCATGAAACACAATGGGTGGGTATGGGCCAGGCCTAAATAAATTTTCAAGTGGGCCTCTGTAAATACTGACAAACACAGGCCAGGTACAGGACTAAAATATCAGCCCATGCAGATCTCTAATACCAGGCACAGCAGTTACAGCATTAGACCCAGCTGGATTTTCCTCCACAGTACTACACATGATGTCTCCATAATTACCCTCTCCAGCACTTGCAAGAGGGGCTGCGGGTGTTTTTCTTCTTCTATACTGCTGGAACCATAAATATCCCCAGATCACCACAGACTGCTGTAACTTAAAAGGAAGTGTATGTAGTCCATCTGGAGTCAATTTTCCTACATGTAACCTGAAGGTTCACTTATATCTTCCACAAATGCCTGCAGCTCCTCAGCCGTAAGATCAGGTTGACATCAAGACAAAAATGTTTGCAGTCTTCGTTGGTACAATCATCATATGATCTGTTTTGGCAGCCCCTATGATACCCCACCATTCTCTGTCAGCCTTTGCCACAGGCTGACTCTCTCTAGCCAGTGCATGAATGGGACCAGACCCCCTTGAAGGACCACTACCATTAGCTACAGCAGTGGTTGAAGTTCTTGGAGGGGTCACTCGCTTCCAGCCCCTCCTTATCACCATTGTCCAAGATGCCTCCTTATCATGACCCTCTGACTGCATTCCCAGCATCCCGATTCACCAAGGCCACTTAGGGGGTACCCTGTGTGAGATGGTATTGAACTGGCGATGTAGCAGTGTCTGAATTCAGGGATCCAGGATAAGACTGAGAAGCAGAGGGCTCTGCACTGCACTCATGGATCCAGAATGAGGCCAAGGGGCAGAGGGCTCTGCACTCATGGATCCAGAATGAGGCCAAGGGGCAGAGGGCTCTGCACTCATGGATCCAGAATGGGGCAGAGGGCTCTGCACCTCATGGATCCAGAATGGGGCAGAGGGCTCTGCACCTCATGGATCCAGAATGGGGCAGAGGGCTCTGCACCTCATGGATCCAGAATGGGGCAGAGGGCTCTGCACCTCATGGATCCAGAATGGGGCAGAGGGCTCTGCACTCATGGATCCAGAATGGGGCAGAGGGCTCTGCACTCATGGATCCAGAATGGGGCAGAGGGCTCTGCACTCATGGATCCAGAATGGGGCAGAGGGCTCTGCACTCATGGATCCAGAATGGGGCAGAGGGCTCTGCACTCATGGATCCAGAATGGGGCAGAGGGCTCTGCACTCAGGGATCCAGAATGGGGCAGAGGGCTCTGCACTCAGGGATCCAGAATCGGGCAGAGGGCTCTGCACTCAGGGATCCAGAATCGGGCAGAGGGCTCTGCACTCAGGGATCCAGAATGGGGCAGAGGGCTCTGCACTCAGGGATCCAGAATGGGGCAGAGGGCTCTGCACTCAGGGATCCAGAATGAGGCTGAGAGGCAGAGGGCTCCGCACTTATGGATCCAGAATGAGGCTGAGAGGCAGAGGGCTCCGCACTCATGGATCCAGAATGAGGCTGAGCAGCAGCAAAATAACAAATATTTGTTTCAACTAAATTATTACAATTTCAGAGACTGTACATAGGTCTTAATAAATTTTACTTTATTGAAGGAAAAATTTGCCACAATATTAGTTCACATGTTTATTTAGTTTAGAGTAGATTTAGTTCATTTTTCAGTTCTTTGTTCACACAATACATCCATTGCCACTGTAATAGAAAAGTAATAAACTATTATCTATTACTTTGCCTTCTATTACTATTACAGCCAAAAAATTATGATCTATTACTATTACTTGAAAAATCCTGTAACAGTCTATTACCCCATGTCTGATTATTACTGATCATATTAGTATTACCACATTCAGGCTTCATATATACACCTATATACTATCCTCCTGTTGATTTTGCTCAATTCATTATGAATTAAACTTTAGCCTTGGGTTATCTTCAGTGGTGTAGTGCTAAATAAAGAAGTGAGGGAATGCATTTTGAAAGTGTTACTCAGATGCGGGGGGGGACAATGGCAAGTGCGGCGAGCCCATACAGCTGGAAGTCCGGGGGCACTGTAAGCCCCCCGGGAAATCTTTTGAAATCTGACCAATTTCAGGGATATTTTGAGGTCATATGCACTGGATATTAGGATATATTCCAAGGTTGAAGATGCAGTATTTCCAGTGTCATTAGATATACAACATCCAGTACGATCAATAAAAATAGCTAACAACTGGAATGATTAACTAAAAAAAAGTTAACAACTGGTACTCCGTGGTGACTGTTTCACCAGATCTTTATAGGCTAGCATTGCCTCAGTCGAAGCTAAAAGAAATGAAGCAGTTAATGATTCTCTCTCATATTTCTTCTAGGGGTGGGAATTAAAATTTCATGATGTTAGAGATTTGTAAGTTCAGATTTATTTGAAATAGTGAGGGAACACCGTTCCATCTACCAAAAAAAGTAAGGGAACGCCGTTCCCAAAGCACTACACCACTGGTTATCTTCCTTCATTGCACTGTGTTAAAAAAATGGCACTGCAAGCTCATAAACCTTAAAATGACAAAAGCAGCAGCACTATCAGGACTGGATATGAAAATAATGACCAACAGAACCTTAAATCTCTGCAGATGGCAAAGACTGTAAACATATGAATGCAGCCCTAACTTCATATAGGTTTACATGTAAAAGATCTCAATAGGATCTAACCAACAATATTTAAATTTTACACAGCAGTAATGATGTAGGGAAAAAAGGTTGGCAAAATAACACATTAATGATGTCTCAAAAGATAATTTTGGCAACAAATGATCAAGGAGACAGGGCTGAGCTTCCTCACCCTGTTGAAACATCACAATGAGGGTTGCTATGGTGGGGAAGCAGGATGATTAGAAAACCAATTCAGAGTCAGAAGTGTGTGCACACAGAATACTTTCAAATTCAAACACCACATTTTTTTATGATGACATCTTTAAATAATTTTAATTTTCAAAAGTATAGACCCATAACAGTATTATTATAATTCTATGAATTCATTACAGTACTTAGCTATTACTATACAGGGCCTACTTTCATCACTTTCCATATATATTCACTTCATCTATCTTCAGGAAAAATAGATTCTCACATTAACAGTTAACAATAAAAAAAATCAAGTGTAATAATTTAAATTGAACACAATAAAGCTTGTGAGAGCAGAAATATCAGATTGTATGAGGCAGGAACATTGGAGTTACAAACAATTTAGCACTGCATACCCTATTTTACCCAACTGCCCTACATATATACAGTATGATGATGATATATTAAGACAAATATTTTGCTGTACATGGGATAATTAAAGTGCTGCTGATCAATTACATAACTTGCATCACTTACCATATTATAAACAATGAAAAACATTTCTTTAAATTGCATTTTAGTTGATAAGTGCAAGGTTACGCATATTGGGCCAAAAAATCCAGAATTTGAATACAATATGAATGGAATTTGGATTAAAAATGATGATAAGAGAAAGACTTGGGTGTCACTGTGACTAATGAACTTAAACCCTCAAATCACTGTATGGAAATCAGAAATAAAGCAAATGCTAGACTCAATCTCATGCAGAGACATTGAATACAAATCACCCAATATTATAAAGCAACTATACATTTCATATGTGAGACCCCTCCTTGAATACTGTATTCAATCTAATAGTCCCTATTTGATATAAGATATTGAAAAACTGGAAAAAGTACAGAAATGAGCAACAAGAATGATCCCATCTCTAAGACAATTGACATATAAGGAAAGACTGGCATATCTAAACGTGTTCTCATTAAAAAGGAGGAGGTTAAGGGGTGATATGATAGAGATGTATAAAATGATAAAAGGGTTGGATAAGATAGATTTTGATTCTCTTTTCATTAAAGATCACAATAACCAGACTAGAGGTCATAGTATGAAATTATTTAAGCCAAGATGTAGAACAAATTTAAGAAAACATAGTTTTACAAACAGAGTAATTAAGTTTTGGAACAGTCTGACAGAAGAAGTGGTGACTTCAGATACACTTGATTCTTTCAAAAGAAGGTTGGATAGTTTAATGTCTGCAAGGGACATCTGGTGATAGTGTTTAAGCCCATTTTTATTGCATGAATGGTACTAGTTTATTTCATATATATTATGTGCATTTAGGTTATAAATCCTACAGCTCAACGCAAGTGTTGTGGGATATAGGGAGGCAGCATCTTGGGTTAGGGGATACACACTGTCTTTACACACCCTATTTAAAGAGATTCCTCTGCTGAGCAGTGCCCCCCATAGTAATGTGAGGTATTGAAAAACTCATGATCTTCACTTGCCCCACAAACACCTTTAAATGGGAGACCCATAATGGGTGCACACACATTTCTACATTACTGTACAGTCTTTACAGCCACACCTACACTTTTCCTCCTAAGTATATATATTGTAATGTACAGTAAACTTCCGAAATAACGGAATACTCAAGATAACGGCACTTTTAAAAATTGTCATACAGTATGTAAAGAAAATGGCAGCGCGCATGACTTTGTTTACATCCGGCACCATTTTGAAAGTGAACTCTGTACCGACAACACGTGGAACGCTCAGTGCTACATTTATAACGTTAAATGAAGAAATCAAATGAAGAAATCAATGAAGAAAATGCACCCTCTACAGATGAAGCACTCGTGGTGGAGAATTTAGAATAGTTTTTTTTCAATTTTAAAATGTTCTCTTTGCTATATTTACATACTGTGCATTTACCAGTTAATAAAGTAGTGTTCATTATCTATTTCTTATTTATCCCCCTTTATTTACGCATTAAATACATTTAAAAAAAAACTTCTGAGACAACGGAAAATTCGCAATAACAGCACCCTCAAATCCAGAGGGTGCCATTATTTGGGAAGTTTACTGTATATGGTTGTAAATTGTGACTTGGTCCACAATTGATATGGACCATGACTTATTTTTGGTTGGCAAGGTGCTGGTATTGATGAGTACCATAATGAAATTGACTGGATTCTTTGGATCTGATATATTTGCATGTCAGTTATAAATAGATAACATAGTGTAACATATTTGTGGATAGTAGCCTATTATGACTTGATCCTCTGGATCCAGAGATTCTATCTTTAGTTTTAAATTGATAATTAATTAGTTTTGTAAAAATTGGTTGTTGCCAATGTACAGGCAGTTTTTACATAGTGGAGCCACCTCGATGGGCCAAAGTGGCCCCTAGTATGCTCACTATAAAAATTTCTTATGTTCTTACTGTAGGGTACTTCATAGGCCTAGGTCCCATTAACAAAACATGCAAAGCCTTATATATATATATGGTTTTTTCTGCCAGGACACACTGGTACATCATACTGGTACCTTTTAATGAATTGACAGCCAGCAAAAATTAACAAATCTTAATTTAATCTTTCATTTACAACTTTACTGTTTTTACCACAGCTTTAATTGTTCAATTGCCATAACCTCCATCCTACATTTTTTGTATTTATGCAAGTGTGTTTCCATTAGGAATATAATATCTATGCTGGATTTTGTAGCTAAATTCTGCAAGTATTATAATTTACAGCCTGCATGGGTCCACGTAGAGGCCTTGAATATTTGTGTATAAAACATTTATTGGATTTCTAATTTCTATGTTCAGTTTTCCTATACAGTGGTCATTTCCAGGTCGATGTCAGTTCCTGTTTGGTGTTATTATTTGGCCACTGCATTTGGGAGAATTGGGGTTGCAGTACTTGAAACCACTGTGGTTGTATTATCGGTGGGTGGTAATGTATGTAATGGTGTGGGAAATATACCTGGGGCAATGGGGCATTCCATGACAGATCAACCAACCAACCAACCAACCAAAAAAAAAAAAAAAAAAAAAAAAAAAAAAAAAAAATGAACACACACCACTCTGACTCAGATTTGGGTGAAAATTGGTATATAGGGTTAGTTTGTGTTCCAAATCCACAGTTTTTAAGTTATTGCCCCCCAAATTTTAGGGCCCCCCCTTTACCATGCCCACTTTGACAGGCAATATCTCCCATCCAGTTAATCATAAACTGAACATAATATACATTTTTGGAATCAGCAAGACCAGGTCTATCCAATGATACTAATTTTAGCTTTGTAAAGCAATTTTCAAAATTTTACTCCCCATCTCCCCCATTTGCTTGACCCCCTACCCCCCATGGACATTAAAACCCAATTTTTTTTATGAATATTAAGCTTCGTATTATGGTTGATAAATAAAAACAATAAAAAGGGTGGGTATCATGTTATAAACCAGTTTAAATAATCAACAAAAAATTTATTTTTAATCATTTTTCCTTACTTATCACCAATCAGAGTTGTTTTGTTTTATTAAAATCAGATTTTTTTTATTTATATCATTTTTTAAAATTTAATATCTCAAAAAATATTCTTTTTCAGGGAACTACTTTTTTCCAGTTTGAAATAATTAACACACAGATCTAATTCCTATTTGTAATATATCTTCTTATTACATCATATTATTACATATGAATTACAATCATTATTACATATGAATTATACCTCAGTCTGTTTGCAGCATTCATAGTATGAACATGTCATTGCATACAAGATTACCTGTTTAATAAATTTATAAAAAAAAATGGTGAAATACTGTGAAGACCCTTTAAAAAACAAAAAGAAAGAGTCTAGTGATTTAAGAACTATAAGTGAAGCATTTTATAATGCTGGTCAAGACAAACTATCACCAAATACGATAGTGTTCTAACTGTCAAACTACTGACCAAGGATCCAGAATTATTATTTACAACGGAAGTACACCAATCATCAGATATTGACAGTAGAAGAGAAACAGATTTGTCATGTGAAGATGCACCAACAGACATTTCACATGTTCTAACAAATCTTGATGTGACTCCAGTTAAAACCTGTACGGTATGTATGTTTTAAAGTCATTTCAATCATTCATTAATTCTCAATTTTTAATATTTTTATTTAAATTTTAATTTAATGGCTATAATGTCAATAGAAATGATAATGTATATATGGTAGCTATTATACAATATTTCAGATGGTTTGAGACTCAGGGTTGGCAAAAAACCCAAAAAAACACCAAAAACCCAGTTGGATTTTTGCCAACCCTGGTTTGAGTACCTCAAGAAAACAATTAAAGGGCCTGTGAGCATTGGAAAAGGCACATAGTTCTCTAAAGAGAAAGCTTGAAGTGAGTTTATCAACAGAGATTCAAAGCCCAACAAAGACTCCAAAACTTGATTCTGAAGTGAAAAGGTAAGTATGTATAGAGAACTTTGCATGTACACTAGGGTGGATCGATTTTACATTTTTTTCGATTTCCATATTCTAATAGAGACAAAAACTTGTGCATGCATGAGAAAATAGCCTCTGCAAAATCTTAGCTTAATAGGTAATCATCTTCTGCCCCCGGCAGAGCGATGAAAATCATATTTTAGTACCTAGTCAAAAACGTATTTTCTTATATTTCACTATGCATCAAAATTATTCCTAATAACTATAAAGTCGATGAAAAAGACCTCATATGATCATTTTTCCAAGCGCGTTGTCCTACGTTAATATCTTTTGCCCCCGGCAACAACGTCAAATGTTGAAAAAATAGGTAATTTATATACATATTTTCAGATCGGCTCTTTGTCTTAAATAATGCATTTATATATTTCCCATAGCATTTATATCGTTGCTTAGGCATGAAATAACACACACGCATATTGAAATATTTAAAAAACTATAAGAAAAATACGTTTTTGACTACTAAAATATGATTTTCATCACTGCCGGGGGCAGAAGATGATTACCTATTAAGCTAAGATTTTGCAGAGGCTATTTTCTCATGCATGCGCAAGTTTTTGTCTCTATTAGAATATGGAAATCAAAAAAATGTAAAATCGATCCACCCTAATGTACACTTGTCACATTAATTTCATAATTATAAGTTCATTGTAGCACATTCTTAACAAGTATCTCAATTTTTATTTTGAATTCTCTCTAATTCATCAGTTTTGTAGACATAGTTCATTAAATACTTTATGTATTTTTCAGATACCATCATCTCATGCAAGAATTTGTGGAGGCTTTTCATTCTACTGATAGTTATGATTGAAAACTTCAAATACTGAGCATTTCTCCACATACTATCACAGAAACAGCGCAAACATTTCAAGCAACAAAATATTTAGTCAAAAAGAGAAGTTTGAAAAAGAAGTATGGGATTATTCCAGAAGTTCCAGCTATGTCAAAAGGGAAAGTTGTCACAAAATCCACCAAAAAGCTAGTTAGATCATTCTATGAATCAGATGAGATCAGCCATATTTGTCCAGGCAAAAAAGACAGTCTGAGAAAGAGAGACTACAATACTGGAGAAAAGGTAAGTGTTCAAAAAAGACTTGTACTAATGAATTTAAGAGAAGCATATAACATCTACAAGGAAAACCCAGAGAACCCTCCAATAGGATTTTCAATTTTTGCATGTATTTGACCCAAACACTGTGTTTTAGCTGGATCAGGGGGAAAACACAGTATGTGTTTGTAATCAGAATGCTAAGCTCCAGTTCTCTGCTATGGGTATCAAAGGGCTTGATTATAAAGTTTTGATGGAAAAAAGGGTGTGTGACATCAGCAATAGAAACTGCATGATGCACAAATGTAATTTATGCCCCAAAGAACAAGGAGTTACAGAATTCTTAATAAATATTGAAAATATACATGAGATAGAATATGACATGATTAAATATAAACAATGGGTTTCTACTGACCGTTGCACTTTGGTGGAAAAAGTAGAATCAATTGAAGATTTTATTGGTTCTTTAAGCACAAAAATAGCAAATTTAACTCATCATCATTATGTGGCCAAATCTCAAAATGATTTTCTCAAAAGTTTAAAAAATAGTTTACCCTACAATGAAGCAGACATGGGGTCATTATCATTGTAATGGTAATTAATTATAATTAATTACAAATCTCTTGTAATGATAATGTAATGAAAGAAATTTCGAGGCAATAATGGTAATGAAAGGTCTGTAATGAATCATTACATTTTCATTACAGTGTAATTTCAATAATATATATATATTAGGGTGGTCCATAAAATTGAAGTTTTGATTTTTTGTTATTGCCGGGCGGTAACTTGTGAGGATGAATGAGAAAACACCTCTGGCCAATTTTTTCCCAAATCAATCACTTTTTTAGGGGTAGCACACAGTACTTCATTTTTGCACTTTTGCACTACCTAGTAGATTTACTTGTATATTATGTTCCAGTTCCAGTAATACATCTTTTCCTTGACAGATTATTGGTGTAGTGTTCATTGGTTGTGTTTAGTGGTTGGATATATGATGACTCAAGTTCGAAGCTCTTGCTTTTATCTCCTTGAAGGAGATAAAGTGAAGGACACGCTTCTTGGAAGCAAATTACCATCACGTGGAGAAGTATTGTCATGCTTCCTTCATCACCACACTAATCTCAAGAAGGAGTTGAAGGAAAGTGCTCAAGTAGTATGGGATCAACTTGAAATATTTTGGAACAAAGACTCAAATCCTGACAAGGGAAAAATACAAAGGAATCCAAAAGATCTTGGACCTTCACCAAGATTGGATCAAAATAAAAAAAGGACGAATGAGGAGGAGCCAGAAGCAGGTGAGTTGGATGATCAATGATAAATAAAATAGTTTCTCGAGAGTACGACATATTATACTGTACAATAGTCAATACATTTATCATATATATATTATATATATTTATTATTTATATTTAGGTGTACAACGAAGAGGGATTCAAGGAGACACTTCGGAACCTATTTGATATGGCACATGCTGATCCTTGTCTCTAATCAAAAACCCAGAAGACAAGGCCTTCTTGCTGGCCCAGCGAGAGCCTGGAAGACGGGGATGCATGGTGGGAGTAGACAGAAAAACAGCAGAAAAAGAAAAACAAGCTGCCCACAGGAGATGGAGGAGGAGATGCGAAAGAGAAAGGTGAGATTGTTCTTCAAATTCCTACTTTCATTTGATTGCAATGATTAGGTTGTTCATTAACACTAATTGTCCATTTTCTTCGATTGTATTGCAGGCAGTCAATGAAGGTGCATCAACGTCGGGTACAGCAGTATTGGTGTCCTCAACAGAATCCTCAGTCACTGACAAGTCATCCTCCACCGAAGATGAATGGGCAAAAGGTGGAAAGCGACCTCCAAAACAGGTGAAAAGAGTCAAGAATGTGATAACATCAAATCTAGCTACTGCCCTAGATCGGACACACACTACGGACAGGATGGCAACCTACATAATAGCAGAGACTGCATTGAGCCTTGGCCACAGCCCAATGAATTTTAACATCACCCGGACCTCCATCAAACGGCAGAGAGAACGACATCGGATCATGATCTGCAGTAGCCTAAAAGCTTCCTTTCAGTCCGGTCCTGCAATCATCCACTGGGATGGAAAACTTATTCCAGACCTCCTCAACACCAGAGACCATGCGCATGTGGATCGGCTGCCTGTGCTCATTTCCTCCTTTTGGGTCAATCTCAGCTCCTTGGAGTCCCCAAAATACCAACTGGATCAGGAGAACACCAAGCCAGCGCAGTTTTTGAATTATTGACTGATTGGGGCCTCGAAGAATCTATCGTGGGATGTGTTTCGACACCACTGCTCCAATGCTGGTCGTTTGAATGGAGCGTGTGTGTTGTTGGAGCAGAAGTTGAAGAAAGACCTTCTCCATTTTGCCTGCCATCATCACATCATGGAAGTGATGATCGGTGGAGTTTTCACTGCTTGCTATGGCCCAACGAGTGGACCTGATGTTCCATTGTTCAGCAGGTTTCAGAGCAAATGGACCTTCATCGACACAGGAACATACGGCACCGGATGGGATGATGAAGAGGTGCATCTACTCTTGGCCCCCATTAGAGATTGGATTCTCCGCTTTGCTGAGGAAAAACACTCCTCAAAATCCTTTCGAGATGACTATCAGGAATTCCTCGATCTGTCCTCATTTTCTTGGGAGGGAGCATTGACAACTACACCTTCAAGCGACCTGGCCCCATGCACCAAGCCAGATGGTTATCTAAGGTGATCTATTCATTGAAGATGTGGCTGTTCAGGGGACAAATCCCAGCCCTCATTCCACGAGAGCAAAAGTGTCTTAAGGATGTCAGTGTCTTCACTGTTTCCATCTACCTGCAGGCATGGATGACAGCGCCAATAGCTGCTGCTGCGCCTTGCAGCGACCTCGGTCTTCTGCAGAGTCTTCGGGAATACCATGACCCCAAAATTTCGGAAGTGGCATTAAAAAAACTCAGCGGTCATCTTTGGTATCTTTCGGAGGAGATGGTGGGCCTCGCGATTTTCGATCCTGAGGTGTCTGAAGAGACTAAAACAGCAATGGTGAAGGCGATGGAGGAAGTTGAAGGAAAGCCTGATTGCCAGAAGAGAAGGAAAGGTGTTGCTGAGGAGGCTTCAATTGAGTCACTAGCAACAGCAAACTCAAAAAGACTGCTGTTGTCTCTGGGGTCAGGTGTGGGATACATGAGGAAGGAGGTGCGGGATTGGGACAGTGATCCTGATTACCAAATAGCAAAGAAATCAGTGGCAAACCTCTCTGTCGTGAACGATCATGCAGAGAGGGGGGTTGCTCTCATTAATGAATACAACGGCTGCCACACCAGGAATGAGGAACAACTGCAGTATCTCCTGCAAGTTGTTGCTAACTACAGGAAGCAGTTTCCTCAACCACTGAAGTCAGCCTGGCAACTGGGCGAGAAAACAAAGATCAAATGAGGTGCAGAGGGAATTGTTAGTCAATTCATTTCGGAATTGTTAGTTACCCTAATAGTCATGTACTATCACCAAGATTAACTTTGCTGTGATTTTCAGATTATACCAAAACTTCAAGTGTCATGTGCTACCCCTACAAATTAACTGATTCAAATAAAACTTTCCCAGAGGTGTTTTCTCATCCATCCTCATAAGTTACAACCCAGCAATAAAAACAAATCACAAAAAAAAATTCCACCCCTATAAGAGTGGACCACCCTAATATATAATTAATATATAATATATATATATATATATATATTGCTTTCTGATTCCTCCTAGTCCCAGCCAGCACCAAAGTGGTGCAAGTGGTGCTGCTCCAGCTCCCTCTAAAGCTTCTCAGAACCCTATTGTCAGCCAGGTGGACAGCTACCTTGACCAGCCCTGCATTGACGAGGACTGCAATCCCCTGACATGGTGGAGGGACAATGCACATCTGTATCCTGACGTATCTGTTCTTGCTGCCAAGCATCTTTGCATCCCTGCCTCCAGTGCACCGGTGGAGTGCTTATTTAATATATTCAGTATTGTAATGAAGAGCTGTAATGATAATGTAATAATAATGAAACAAAAATGCTGTAATGGTAATGAAAAATTTCTGGTAGCTAATGATAATGATAAACCTTGCAATGACCCCATGTCTGCAATGAAGCAACAGTTTTATGCAATTTTTCAGAAAACTATTCTTTCATTGTACAAGATGCAGCACAAGGCTTCCACTGGGAAAATAGTCAATGTACAGTGCACCCATTTGTAATTTACTGGAAGAATACTACAACTAACGAAACTACACACAAGCTACTGCTTTCTTTCACCTGACACCAAACATAATACAACCATGGTCTACTCATTTTTAAATGCCCTCATTCTAGACAAAGAAGTTTCATCCTCACATTAACAAGTTACATTATTTTACTGATGAATGTGGAGTGAAAAGCTTGACAACCTTCAGAATAAACAATTCGGGCGGAAACTAACCAAAGGTTGTAAAGGTTAATGTGCAGGCCAATATAAGAATCAATTCAACTTTGTCAATATATGCAGACACACAGATGACGGTAATTTTTTACTATCAGTCCGGTCTCTGGAAACTGAAAATAAAGTTTACCATAAGACTCTCTATATTTTTTTAAACAACTTTTATTAAGTACAATATGAAGGCAAATGCCGATTAAAGCTATAAAATTAATGTTAAGAAATTATTTTTTTGAGCGATAAAATCGCGGATCATGTTTTGTGAGTGATAAAATGACTGATCCCACAAAGGTTAGGAAGGTACCGCTAACAAAATTGGGTGGTTTGACCTGAACTCATAACATTTTAGTGTCACGGTGGCGTCGGTTTGCGATGGTTGTAATTATTCACTGTGTTTAACTTCATGCAAATTTTTTGATGATGAAGAGGCTGAATTTAATTTTTATGTAGAACACGGTGTATTGCTAAAAGAATTTATATGCCCTAAGAAAAACAAGGAAGGTATTGTTTGTGGTAATAAGTATACAGGTAAGAGTAGTACCTAAAATTAGGTTAGGTTAGGTAGGTTAGGTTAGGTTAGGTTAGGTTAGGTTAGTATAGTTTAGTTTTACGGTATATATAATATATACAGTGAATATATAGTGTTCGTTTTACTACATATATATAAATGTATATATATACCTTTTAGGTCACTCATGTTGGCTGTTTCTACAATTTCCATAATTTATATATCAATGGATTCGTTTTTACATCGTGAATGCGCCCTAGATAGTCTCTACTGAAGGAATTACCCGCATTTTAGGGTATTTTTTCACACTTATACCCCAAAACAAACTTCCTGTCCTAACTTAGTTTTGGGCCAGTTCCCTCACTTGAGACTATCCAAATCGCATTCCTGGTGTAATAACGAATCCATTGATGTATAAATTATAGGAATTGAAGAGACCGGAGTGATAGTAAAAAATTACCCAGATGACTTTAGGCTCAATTGTGAGTGGCATTTTTTTTGCCACAAGTCATGGCAAAAGTGCTTATGATGGAATTGGTGGAACAGTCAAAAGAGCTGTAGTCAGAGTAAGCTTGCAAAGAACTTTCAATGATCAAATCATAACACCAGAGGCAATGTTTCATTTTTGCTGTGAAAATTTGGAGAATATCAAATTCTTTTTAATTAAATGTGAAGAAATAGAAAAAGTGGCAAAATTCCTAAGCAAAGGATTTGAAAATAGTATCGAACTAATTGGAAACCAAAAGTTTCACCAATTTATGCCAGTTAATGCCACAAAAATTAAAACCTTTGAATTATCTTCTGATTATGAAGGTGAGGAGCTTAATTGTGAAGTGTGCCCAGTTAGGTCAACTGAAGGCCCAGTTAGGTCAACTGAAGGCCCAGTTAGGTCAACTGAAGGCCCAGTTAGGTCAACTGAAGGCCCAGTTAGGTCAACTGAAGGCCCAGTTAGGTCAACTGAAGGCCCAGTTAGGTCAACTGAAGGCCCAGTTAGGTTAAGTGAAGGCCCAGTTAGGTTAATTGAAGGCCCAGTTAGGTTAATTGAAGGCCCAGTTAGGTTAATTGAAGGCCCAGTTAGGTCAACTGTACGCCATTGATGAGTGGTTAGGTTGTCGCAATATTTTTGTGACTTTAAATAAAAGATGAGTGCAAACTTTTCTGGTTAATTTTGAAGTATTTTGGGTATTATTATAGTATTACACCCGTCTAACATCCAGCAATTATTATATGTTCATTAAGTAGATTTTTAAATTCTAAGACACTTTCCTTCTATAGCGTTTCCGTCGCAAATGCTTCGTTTTCGAGATATAAACATTTTTTTGGTGTGTATCTAGTGTGTGTTCGTTACATGTCTGCCCCAATCACTGCGCTCCATCCATTTCGAATTTGAATTACTTTCGTACCGGAATGGAACACTCATTCCACTCATTCAGAAGTACATTAGGCCTGGCTCTGTGATTTATAGTGATTCCTGGGCTGCCTACAAGACTAAGTGATTTAGGTTAGGATAGGTTAGGTTAGGATGGGTTAGGTTAGGATGGGTTAGGTTAGGATGGGTTAGGTTAGGATGGGTTAGGTTAGGATGGGTTAGGTTAGGATGGGTTAGGTTAGGATGGGTTAGGTTAGGATGGGTTAGGTTAGGATGGGTTAGGTTAGGATGGGTTAGGTTAGGATGGGTTAGGTTAGGATGGGTTAGGTTAGGATGGGTTAGGTTAGGATGGGTTAGGTTAGGATGGGTTAGGTTAGGATGGGTTAGGTTAGGATAGGTTAGGTTAGGATGGGTTAGGTTAGGATGGGTTAGGTTAGGATGGGTTAGGTTAGGATGGGTTAGGTTAGGATGGGTTAGGTTAGGATAGGTTAGGTTAGGATGGGTTAGGATAGGTGAAATTTGTTTTTCCTATGGTTTTTGATGTTTTAAATGAATCTGACCTTCAAAACCGTCGGAAATGACTCATTTTCTATTGCCAGCTGGGGGGAGGGGGGTTATCTCAAAAACCGAGTCATTTCCGATAGTTTTGAAAGTCAGATTCGTTCAAAGCACATCAAAAACCATAGGAAAAACAAATTTCACCTCCAAAGGGAAACGGGTGTAATACAGTCAACCCTCGTTATAACGGACTAATAGGGGGGAAAAGGTGTCCGTTATAGCCAATTGTCCGATATAACCGATGGTACTGGTAACCTACAGTATACGTATACGATACGGTAATGGAGATACTATATACAGTACTGTGCACTGTCTGCTGAACACGATACATGATAAATGATATAGAAAATAATGAAATATAATAAAAATATAAAAGTTAGCTTGTCCTTGGCCTTACGAATGTCAGAAACAGTTTTCTTTGTCACGCCATACTCCGTGCACACCTTGGCCACCGAAGCACCCGCCTCTAACTTCTTGATTAATTCCAGCTTCTGGGTCACCGACAGGGTCACACGCTTCTTTTCCTGGTTAACATCACCAGTGGTGTGTCCAGTTTATCCGATATCCACTCTAACGGAGTCCATTATAGCGAGGGTTGACTGTACTATAAATTTACCGTATTTTGTACGAAACTGCCATCCATTTCCTGTGCAAATGCAATTTTCGAGATGATAATATCTCAAAAACTATGCATTTGCACAGGAAACGGATGGCAGATTCATGCAAAACACCTCAAAATTAACCAGAAAAGTTTGTTCTCATCATAAAAACAGACTGGGTATAAAAACTAATAATTACCCTTATTATTCCTAACAGTTCTGAAAAGAATACATCTAAACTATATATCCTACATTTTTTTTTAATCTAGACCACATCTCAATAGCATTTTTATTTGTAAATTCAGAATCTGAGTTAGCAGTTTTTTAAATCTTGCCTTAAGCATGTCCTCATCTAAATACTTACTACAAAACCACAAAATATTTCATAACTTCATACCTCTGTACACTTGTGTAATTTTGATGCAGGCTGAGTGATACCAATCATCACAACTTTCACATTACATTTCAAAAACATGAAGCCACTTGGGCCAATCCAATAATCTAAGTCATGAGCTATAGCCTATTTCATAATAAAATTGTGCAAAATGTCTGTCTCAAGTCAGTTAAGCAACATAAAACTAGTACAGCATTATCTCTAAGCCTAACTTCCTTCTTGCAAACCTTACAGTCACAGTCTAGTCATCTTAGATACTATTCTCTAACTTGGTTCAAAGCTTTGAGCCAAGTTAACCCTTTAAGCCCCAAATTTTTTGTAGGGTTAAGTTATGAATGCTTGTATTTGAAACGTTAGCAATTTGTACCTTCAGTCCTTAAAGGGTTAAGCCATCTCTTGGAAGGAATGAACTACCAGGGGCCTATGGTAATCAGGCCAAAAGGATGGGCTTGCACTGAATGAACCCTTGGATCCCTTTAAATACTAAGTTAGATTAAGCTTAAAACTTAGGAACAGATATATTTATACTTTAATTAATTAATAATGTTCCCAATAAAGTAAAATCAACAGAATTAATATCATTATCTTTTAATAACTTGTGCAAAACTTGGAGCACAACAAAGAGTCTTTCACCTCCACCACCACTTCTTTCTCTTATCGTAAGTGAATAAAGCTTTACGTATATCATTCTACAATATACAAACTCAGTCCATGTGTTAAAAGCCTTATTGGAACATAGCATAAGCTCTCCAGTAACTTTATGGGGTCTAGGCTAGCCTAGCTGGGGCCCCAGGCAGGACAATAAACAAACATCCATGATCCTGTGTGTGATAATTCTACAAATTCATATATACGTCTAAAAACTTACTACGTTACAGATAATTATGAGTTGCTAAAAATAAGGATTGAAGTGTTACAAATGCAATTCAGTCAGTTTTAATAGATTTATTTTCACAGATCAATTTCAGACTTCGGCCATTATGGCATCAAATAACTCCTATTTTCGCCGGTAGAGGGAGATAGATTGTTGTTTGTTCCACATAAACAGAAAACGCAATTCTCACGCTAACTTTAATATTATTATATATTTTACATACTATATATATATATATATATATATATATATTACAAAGGTGGGCAGTTGCGGCGCAACATTTTTGGTTGCGCTTGCGGCGCAACTTTTTGAAAAGGGTTGCGCTTGCGCGTGCGGCGCAACTATTTCAGCAGAGTTGCGGTTGCGGCTGCGGCGCTACAAAAATCGTTGCGCGTGCCCACCACTGCAGATATACGTTAAATGCAAAGGTGGGCAGTTGCGGCGCAACATTTTTGGTTGCGCTTGCGGCGCAACTTTTTGAAAAGGGTTGCGCTTGCGCGTGCGGCGCAACTATTTCAGCAGAGTTGCGGTTGCGGCTGCGGCGCTACAAAAATCGTTGCGCGTGCCCACCACTGCATATATATATATATATATTTAAACTGCAAACACGCAGTATAATTAACGTAAAGAACGACGCTTGTATAGGAGAATATCCCGCGCAAGATGAGAGAAAGAGAACGAAACAAATGAAAAAATGAGATAACCACCCGGGAATCGAACCCGGGATCTTCCGATTGCCGGTCAGATATGATAACCATTACACCATGGGCCTCACTCAATCAAATGCCGTAATTCCTCTACATACGCGCAGAAACCAATGCCCCAAGGGGGCACCTCCCGCATGCCGTACATTATATACATTTAAACTGCAAACACGCAGTATAATTAACGTAAAGAACGACGCTTGTATAGGAGAATATTCCGCGCAAGATGAGAGAGAGAGAACGAAACAAATGAAAAAATGAGGTAACCACCCGGGAATCGAACCCGGGATCTTCCGATTGCCGGTCAGATATGATAACCATTACACCATAGGCCTCACTCAATCAAATGTCGTAATTCCTCTACATACGCGCAGAAACCAATGCCCCAAGGGTGCACCTCCCGCATGCCGTACATTATATATATATATAATATATATATATATACCTTACCTTATGAACCTTATGTTGTTTCGTGCGTTGGTCTCTCTTCACACGGAGGTCAAGCTGGTGGCCCCGCCTCTAGGTCTGGAATGGTGGAGGAGCGAGTTGCTTTCTTGCGCTCTCCACCGTATATAGCCAGGCACGCCCGGCTCATCTGGTACTGTCCTGAGCCAGGCATCCAGTCTTTTCTTGAAGACTTCAACTTTGACCCCCGTTACGTTTCTGGGGTCCTTAGGAAGCTGGTTGAAAAGTCTTCGCCCCCTGACAACCAAGCTATTTTCCTTCAGGGTTGAGGAGGTCCCTTGTCGGGCCTTTAATTTGGGAACACTACACATTCTGCCTTTCCTATTTTCCAGTGTTGTTTGAATGGTAATTGGGTTTAGTTTTAGGTTTGGTACCAGTTTTTCGATCATTTTCCATATGTAGATTATGATGTACCTCTCTTCTTCTTCTTTCCAGTGAGTACAGATTTAGTTTACGTAGTCTTTCCCAGTAGTTGAGTTCTTTGCATCCATCAATCTTGGCTGTGAAATGCCTTTGCGTTTCTTCTAGTTTATTAGTTTCTTCATTTTTATATGGGGACGTCAAAACTGAGCAGTATTCAAGTTTTGGTATAATCAGTGTTTTTAGCAGGGGAATCATTACTGTCCTATCCCTTCTCTTGAACGTTCTTAGAACCTGTCCGGCGACTCTTTTTGCTTTATTTATCGCTATCTGATTTTGTGTTTCGAATTTCGCATCATCTGTCATTATTATCCCGAGATCAATCGCTTTCATGCTTCTCTGAATTTCCTGTCTATCTGAAGCATAATATGCAGTCTGTTTAAGTTCTTCTTTTCTACCATATCTCAAGAGCTGAAATTTCTCGGCGTTGAATGACATGTTGTTGTCTTCTGACCATTTGTATATTTTGTTCGTGTCCCTCTGCAAGGCCTCCACGTCATGTACATCGCTGATTTTTCTGCTGATCTTTGTATCGTCTGCAAAGGATGTTACTATACTATTGCTGTTTACTCCGCTGTCTATGTCTGTTAGCATGATAATGAACAGGAGTGGGGCCAGTACTGTCCCTTGTGGTACTGAGCTGCGTACTTCCGATTCTGATGATGATATACCTCGAATTTTGACGACCTGCAGACGATCACTAAGGAAGTTGTAGATCCATTTTCCCACTTTGCCTGTTATTCCCATGTCTTTAATTTTATGTGGTATTATATACACACACATATATATATACATATATACACACACATATACTTACACATATATACACACACATATATATATACATATATACACACACATATATATACACATATATATTACACACACACATATATATACACATATACACACATATATATACATATACACATATATATATATATGAATAGAAACGACATAAGTATTAAGGAACGTTTCCGCACACGAGGGGGAGAGATAACGAAATAATGAAAAATGAGGCGAACCGCCTGGGAATCGAACCCAGGGCCTTCCAATTGCCGGTCGGACGCTCTACCATTATGCTACGGACCTCACTCAATCACAAATCGAAATTCTCCCAAATAGGGCAGAAACCAATGCCCTCAGAGAGCACCCTCGCAAATCGTGAATATGCGCAAATAACTGCAATGACCACGCAGTATATAAATGAATAGAAACGACATAAGTATTAAGTATTGCCGACCGGCAATTGGAAGGCCCTGGGTTCGTTTCCCAGGCGGTTCGCCTCATTTTTCATTATTTCGTTATCTCTCCTCCTCGTGTGCAGAAACGTTCCTTAATACTTATGTCGTTTCTATTCATATATATATATATATATATACTACCAGTCAAAAGTTCAAGTACACCTACCCATTTCCAATGTTTTGCTGCTTACAACTCATGACAAACTTCAAATGTAAACTTAACATGTACTAGAGATGAATTTGTGTACCTGGCTTTCATATTGTATGCTTCAATGCATCTGCCCTATGCAGTGTTGTAACACAGAAGCTTCTCCACAATAGCCTTCAAAAAGTGTTAATTTACGTCTAGCATGCAACCTAAAATTAATGCCATTAGCTCTGCACAAAGGTCCAAAAGCAGTTTAAAAGTCTTTACTGGGGTAGTATGTTTCTTCAGGAGTATGTTAATACATGTGTACAGTTATTAACATGCGCTGCAGGCAATGTTCCCTCTAAGGTGTGCGCGTGTGCGCGCGCACACAGCAAAATAAAATGCGCACAGGCTCAAGCGTATCATGAGTCACGACAGTAAATGAAGTAATTTAAAAAATATACCGTCACACAAGGTCTGACCATTTGCATCAACATACTCTATAGTCGCTCTATTAAGTATTAACCCCTTCCGCCCGACTTCGCCGACGTCCGCGCAGTTACGCAATACGGATTTTTTTTACTCTTATGTATTTGCATTCTTTCTTTTATACATTAACGCATTGAATATAAACCTTCTCTTTCTTATTTTTGCATAAAAACGAATAGTAATTATCTCGATTTATTCCTATTTTGTGAATGGATAAAATCATGTATTAATCTTGATAGTCTGTTTTAAATTGCTAAATGCTAAAAATTGTTTTGAGAAATGATAACTATCATAAAATAGTCATTTTCAATTAATGTTTTTTATTTTATTTCTTTATTTTGTTGAATTTTATTTTATTCATATTTTTAGAATGGATAAAATGTTTTCTTTTTTAAGAATATATAATATTGTAAACAGTTTTTTAATATCCATTTAATAGTACCGTAATGATCAAGCTATCACCTTATGGAAATTATATTTATTAAGTATTTAATATTTATATACCTATATATTTAATTTGGAAGATAATAGCGCTCAGAAAAGTTTGCACAATTTTTCACCATGAATCTAAATGTATGCACAACGAAAATTTCTTGCGCACACGGACTAAAAAAAATTAGAGGGAACATTGGCTGCAGGTCTTTACATATAAAATCCTTGCAGAGGAGCTAACTGTGTAGTTTAAGGTATATTTCGGTGTTTCAAAAAGCAAAAATGGGTGCCAAAGCTCAGTTAACAACAGAAAAAAAGAGTCCATTGTAACTTTGAGAAATGAGGGCCAATCACTGGGGCAAATTGCAAAACAATTAAAAGTTTCTGTGAATGCAGTTGCTTGTGCCATTAAACGGTACGAAGAAACTGGTCAAAATAAGAACAGAAAAAGGTCAGGGCGACTAAGAACCACAAGAGACTGAGGACAGGTATATCCGAGTCACCAGTCTGCGCAACAGACTCCTCACAGCACCTGAAATCAAAGCCCAGCTGAACAGCTCCACAAATACAACAGTTTCAACATCAACTGTTTAGAGAAGAAAGACTAAGAGAGGCAGGATTAAAAGGACGAACTGTAGCAAAGAAACCAATGCTGAGACTCCAGAACAAAAAGAAAAGGCTAGCCTGGGCTAAAAAACACCAAAAATGGACTGTTGAGCAGTAGAAATTTGTCCTTTGGACTGACGAATCAAATTCAAAGTTTATGGATCCAAACGCAGAGTATTTGTGCGGCGCAGAGCGGGTGAAAGAATGACACAGCAGTGTGTTGTGCCAACAGTGAAGCACGGTGGAAAAAGTGTGATGGTCTGGGGATGTTTTGCATGGGAGAAATTGGAGATCTCCACAAAGTCACTGGAATACTGAACCAACGTGGCTATCACAGAATTCTACAGCGCCATGCCATCCCATCTGGACTGCGACTAGTTGGCCAACATTTCATAATGCAGCAAGACAACGATCCTAAACACACTTCCAAGCTGTGTCAAAATTACCTGAAGCAGAAAGAACAGCAACGTCAGCTCACAGTTATGGAATGGCCAGCACAGTCCCCGGATCTGAACCCCATCGAGCTAGTGTGGGATGAACTGGATTGACGAGTGAAAGCCAAGCAGCCATCCAGTGCTCAGAAGCTCTGGGAACTCTTAAAAGAGTGCTGGCAACAGCTTTCAACAGACTATCTTCTTAATCTTGTTGAGCGGATGCCTCGAATTTGTTCTGCTGTAATTGCTGCTAGAGGAGGCTATTTTGATGAATCTAAAATTTAGACTATGCTTTTGGTAAATTGTCTCAATTTGTTATTTAAGTTCCCATGTTTGTGCTTATGAATTTGTGTCATGATACTTAGTTACTAAATAAAAAACTTTCAGCAAAATTTGAAATTTATGAATATTTCAGGTTGTACTTAAACTTTAGACTGGTAATATATATATATATATATATATATATATATATAATGTTATAATGTTTCAAACCAACAAAGACCCTAGGATCCACTCATGGCTGGTCTACCTAACTGTGTTCGTAATTGTGTATCGTGCATGTCCTCCGTGGTGGCGAAGGGGACCTACAATTTTACGTGGGTTCCAAACCACAAGGAACATAAGAAATTTTTATAGTGGGCACACTAGGAGCCACGTCGGCCCATCGAGGCGGCTCCACTATGTAAAAACTGCCTGTACATTGGCACCAACCAATTTTTACAAAACTAAATAATTATCAATTTAAAACTAATTATTTATCAATTTAAAACTAAAGATAGAATCTCTGGATCCAGAGGATCAAGTCATAATAGACTACTATCCACAAATATGTTACACTCTATATCTATTTACAAAGCTGGGCACAAACCGTTAATCCGTTAATCGTTAATTAACGAAGTTAACTTTTTCGTTAACGATTTAACTTTTAAGTTAACTTTGAAAATCATTATCGGACTAATTAACTTCCGTTACATTTAACTTCCGTTAACTCAAGTCCGTTAACCCAAAAAATTCATAAATAAACGTTTAAAAGTTTATATTATTTTCAGTGCTGAGCAGGTGCGCAATTAATCCGCCACTGTTAATAGTGATGAACGAATTTCCATTTCCGCAGTGCAAAATCAGGCGATATATTTGTTTCCGTCGCCACAATTTGTGTCTTACCAAATATGATAGTTATTTATGGCATTGGTTTGAGCAAAACATGGTCGACTGTAAAATCAGGCGGAAAGATTTGCCATTTGAGTTGAATGTTTCAACTTCTTTCAAGAAATATCACAAGCATTTTAAGGCACTTTCAATAATATATATGTAACAATTACAACAAATAACTACATTCGTTTCATTTGCAGTCTGTCTCTTGCGCAACATGTTTGTGCTAGTGAATATTTAAAAATAATCGTTGTCAAGTAAGTCATGTATATTTATAATATGTCTGTGAGTACCTTATTAGTAGTCTCCTTGATACATTTCAAGAACCATAAAACTGATCAGGTAAGATTTCAATTCTCATGTCACTTTGATGACATAAATTAAGTCAATTGATGTCTTACAATGGGAGCGTTTTCACTTTAACCCTTTATGTCCTGGCGGTACTTCTAGGTACCACATCTTTAAAATCTCCATAATTATTTTTCTACCCGGTTTTTCCAGGGTGAGGAAAAGCATGGAGGGTACAGTCGAGGAGGCCATGAAGCAGCAGTCCAACGAAGTGGGCAGCAACAGTGGAGGTAGCAACAACGAGGAGGAGGAGGAGGACCTCTTCAGTGCTGTCATCCAGACAAAAGAGAGCAGCAAAAGCCACAGGTCACTCAAGGGCAAGGCCCAGAACTTGGTCAAGACCTGGCTGGAGACCAACTCCAAGGACTTGCTGACAGATGCTGCCTTCTTGGGTGAGCAAGTGTTGGTGGACTTGTTCATCAAGTTCAACACAGCCATCCCCTCCAGTGCTGCAGTGGAGCGTTTGTTCTCTATGGGCAAGGACATCCTGAGGGCCAAGAGATCATCCCTGTCTGATGAAAACGTTGATATGCTAATTTTCATGAAGGGCAACATGCATCTCATGGACAAAATGGAGAACGAGAAGAAGAGGGAAAATTATATATATATATATATATATATTGTGTTTTTCATTTTTTTTATAATAAAAGTTAACGTTAACGGTTTATCGGTAACTTCCGTTACATGTTTAACGAATTAACGGATTAACGGTTAACGGATTAGCGGTTAACGAAGTTAACTTTTTGGTTAACGGTGCCCACCACTGTCTATTTATAACCGACATGCAAATATATCATATCCAAAGAATCCAGTCAATTTCATTATGGTATCCATCAATACCAGTACCTTGCCAACCAAAAATAAGTTACGGTCCATATCAATTGCGGACCAAGTCACAATTTACAACCAAATACATTACAATATATGACGCGTTCGGTGGAGAAGGGGCGAACGCCACAAAATTCGAAAAATGAGTTTTTTGTCGTATAATTATCCTTTAAAACCTTTGCTTTACCTATGCAAAAAATTAGATGTTAGTCTGCACTCTTTCACGGTAAAATTTAGGTTTTAATGTATCTCAGAGAAATTCACTCCGCATCATTGCTTCACACTGAACACATCTATCTACTTTCTGGTCACTCGACAATGCCCCGTGATGCTCAATTTGGTAAAATTGAACAAAATATAAAAAATAATTACAGCAATATTATTTACACCAAAAAAGATTATGTTACGGCCATAACTACAGCCGTTTCGCAGCGCTTCCTAGTTGTAGAAATGAAACAGGCTGATTTTCTCGATTTTGACGTCCTAAAAACGTGCATTGTCATTAGGAAATCAACAACTACTAAATTTACAGATGCAAGAAAGTTAATATTTGACTTTCAACACAAAGAAGACTACGTAATATCTACTGCATACCGCACAACCCCAGATAATAGCCATCCCGTCAGACTGCAGAAAGGGAAAAAATCCTACAGTGTCAGTTTATTCAATCTAGCCCAGCAGACACTGCAACCAAAGTATTCCCAATTGCTGCCAATAACTAAGGAAAAAATAAAAGATCTCAAAGAATTATCAGACCTAATGCCTGCAACTGCAGTGAACTATTATACAAGATTGTTAAAGGAACTGGAAGAAACCGAAACAGTTGAAGCAGGTAATACAACATTCGACGAAGAGGGCCAAATAATGGATTACACCAGTTAACATCAGAAGCTATCAATAAATAATATTGTAAAATTTCTTGGCGTTTTATTATATCGACATATTACACAACAATATTTTACTCAAATATGTGTTCAAATTCATACATTTCAATAAACCGGAAAAATACAAAGGTTTAAAGTTTACAAACTTTAATTGCATTTTGTGGCATAATTCGAAAATGTTGCGTTCGCCCCTTCTCCACCGAACGCGTCATATATACTTAAGAGAAAAGTGTAGGTGTGGCTGTAGAGACTGTACAGTAATGTAGAAAAGTGTGTGCACCCATTTTGGGTCTCCCATTTAAAGGTGTTTGTGGGGCAAGTGAAGATCATGAGTTTTTCAATACCTCACAGTACTATGGGGGGCACCGCTCGGCAGAGGAATCTCTTTAAATGGGGTGTGTAAGGACAGAGTATCCCCTAACCCAAGATGCTGCCTCCCTATATCCCACAACACTTGTGTTGAGCTGTGGGATCTATCCCCACAAAGCCTTAATTTTACTACCTTAAACTATACCCAATCTATCAACATATGCGTCTAATCGATTTTTAAACATGTTTATAGACGTGCTACTAATTACTTCTACCGGCAAACTATTCCAGCTATTTACTATTCTGTGCGTAAAAAAGTTTTTGGCAACTGTTGTCTCGAACCTTCTACTTGTCAACTTACACCCGTTATTTCCAGTCCTATTATATTGAGATATTTGGAAAAAGCTATCTCTATCTACGTTATTGAACCCATTCATAATTTTGAACACCTGTATTAGATCACCCATTAGCCTCCGAGTCTCGAGTGTAGTCAATTTTAACTCCTTAAGCCTATCCTCGTACGACTTTGACCTAAGCGACGGAATCATCTTAGTTGCTCGTCTTTGAACTCTTTCGATTTTGTCTATATCTTTGTGCATATGCGGATTCCAAAATTGGATCGCGTACTCCAAATGGGGTCTAACTAATGATTTATAAAGAGGAACTATAATATCGCGCGACTTGTACTCAAAATTGCGAGCTATAAAACCTAACACTTTGTTCGCCTTATTGACCGCTGCTGTACTTTGTTTCGCTACTTTTAAATCACCAGTGACTATAACTCCTAAATCTTTTTCCTGCTCTACGCTTGTTAACTCTTTCCCTGACATACTATACGCAAAATTACCGTTACGCGAACCTATATGCAAAATTTTGCACTTATCCACGTTAAATCTCATTTGCCATGTGACTGACCAATCAACGATTTTATTCAGATCTTCCTGGATTTTACCTCTATCTTCGTCATTAATCGCCCTACCACCCAGCTTCGTGTCATCCGCAAACTTTGAAACTGTACTGACTAGGCCGACATCTAAATCGTTAATATATAAGAAAAAGCAAGGGGCCCAATACAGAACCCTGAGGAACGCCACTCGCTACATTAGCCCAACACGACTCCGCTCCATCAACGACCACCCTCTGTTTCCTACCTCGCAACCACTCTTCTAGCCAATTTATTACTACACCCCTGATTCCATGAGCCTTAGTTTTTTCAATGAGTCTTTTGTGCGGCACGGTGTCAAGCGCTTTTTGAAAATCTAAATACACTACATCAACCGCCCGATGTCTATTGTAAACGTCAACCACGCTTTGGAAAAATTCTAAGATTAGTTAAGCAAGATTTGTTTCACCTAAAACCGTGCTGCGTATTTCTAACTAGTTTATGCAATTCTAAGTGTTCGACTATACGATCCCTAATTATTGATTCCAGTAGCTTACCTACAACAGACGTTAAACTGATTGGTCTATAATTTCCCGCCGCACCTTTATCGCCTTTCTTAAAGATAGGTGTTACGTTTGCTAACTTGAAATTATCTGGTACGCACCCTTCAGAAATAGACGCATTAAAAATCTTTGTTAGCGGTACAACAATGCTATCTTTTAATTCTTTTAGTTGTATGGGATATATGGAATCCGGCCCCGGTGATTTACGCGTTTTCATTTTATCAATATAGCGCATTACCTCCCCTTCACTAACCACTATATTATCCAAAATATTACCATTATCAAAAGGTATTATGTCTATGACCGTAGGGATATTCGTTACATCTTCTATAGTAAAAACTGACGTAAAAAACTCGTTTAGCAAGGTAGCCATTTCCTTGTTTTCAGAAACTAGATCTCCGTTTACTTTTTTCAAAGGCCCCAACACACTTTTTACTGGATTTCTATTATTGACGTATTGAAAGAATCGCTTGGGGTTTTCTTTACCGTCACGAGCTATGGAGATTTCAAATTCGTTTTGACTTTTTTATTACACTTTAAGCTTCACGCCTTAGAGATATGTTGTAGTTTCGTAACAGATTATCTTTATCGCACTTATGTAGCCTATAAGCCCTATCTCTACTCTTTATAATGTCTCCTACTCTAGAAGTAAACCACAAGGGCTTGTTGTTTACTTGCGCACGCTTAATTTTGTACGGTACACATTCCTCATTTAGTCCTAAATACCGTTTCGAACGATTCCCACATTAGTTTTGCGTTGGAGTTCCCCATTACGTTTTCCCAATTGACGTGTGAAAATTTATTATGAAATTTATTAAAGTCTGCGTGCTGGAAGTTAGGAATTTTAGTCGAGTTAGCTGGTTTCGAGTGACAATGAGACTACAAACTCTAACATATTGTGATCGCTATTGCTTAACGGTTCTATTACTTGAAGATCAGTAATTAACCTATCATCCGTAGTTATTACTAAATCTAAAATACTGTCCAACCTCGTAGGTTCCCCAACCTTTTGAATAAGAAAGCTATCATCGAGAAAATTAACTAAACGATTACCCTCCGCGTCTCCCTCCATTGTATCGTAATTCACGTTGGCGCAATTAAAGTCACCCATAACTACAGCCTGTTCACTACCGATTATTCTCCTTAGTTCACGATATAACGCTTCGTCCGTGTCAGCTGATTGATTAGGGGGCCTATATATAACCGCAACAAGAAGTTTGAAATCGTTCAATTTAAGTTCTGCTATAGTCGAATCTATCGGTTCTGGGATTGTGTGCTTTACTTCTATAACGTTCGCTATATTATCTTTGATATACAACATAACACCACCTCCTCGCCTACCTATTCTGTTTTTAACAAAAAGTCTATAACCTTTACTTTGATTCTCCTCTACAAAGTCACGATTATCAGTGCTAAGCCACGATTCATTTATCGCAATTATACCATAGTCTTTACACACACACACACATATTATATATATATATACTGTACAGGGTGGGCGGAGAGTAGCTCCCTATTTTGGATTGGTAAAAAAATATGTATATTATCCATTTATTTCAGAAGAAATAATATGAAAAGGTAGGCATACATGGTAGGTTTTCTCTAAAATTCAATGTGGGCTCCAACTCTTTCCACCAGCTTCTGGAGCCGCCCAGGAATGGCGTCCACTGACTTTAGCAGGAACTCCGGCGGGATGGAGGACATGACTTCCCGAATTCGGTCCTCCAGTTCTTCCAATGTCCTCGGTTTGGTGCGGTAGACTTCTTCCTTTACCCACCCCCAAAGAAAGAAGTCGCACGGTGTTAAGTCGGGGCTCCTGGCTGGCCATTGATGTGGACCACGACGACCCATCCAACGCCCAGGGAAGTGGCCATCCAGCCACTCACGGACAACAAGAGCGAAGTGCGGAGGGGCGCCATCTTGCATAAATATCAGATCGTCGATGTTCTCCCATGTGCTGACAACCGGCCAGACCTCGTTTCGCAACATAGCAAGGTACCGCTCAGCATTCATGGTGTTGCGCAGAAGGAACGGGCCCACAACCTGATCTGAGGTCATACCACAGCACACCGTTACACTGAACCGATTCTGCCGTTTTTCAGCGGTAACCATGGGATCCTCTCCTGCCCAGTAGTGGCAATTGTGGCGGTTGACAAAGCCTCCGACGTGGAACACCGCCTCGTCGCTCCAGAGGATGTTGCGGAAGAGATGGGGCCAGTCTTCATGCCAAGCCAGCATGATTTCCCCGAACTCCATGCGAATGTCGCAGTCCTCGTCCGAGAGAGATTGGCAGTAATGCGGCTTCCACGCACGCCAGTTCAGCTCCTTCTTCAGCACAGTTCGCACTGAGTAGCGGGAGAGTCCACTTTCCCGAGCTGCCTGGCGAGTTGACTTTCGTGGACTCCGTGCGAACATTTCCTGAACTGCCTGCACCGTCTCCTGGGCCCTGGATGTCGAAGGGCGACCACATCTTCGAACATCTGCCACAGACCCCGTGGTCATGAGCTTCGAGTGGCAGTTCTTGATTGTTTTCGGGTCCACTTGGGCACGTGGTCCGTGAATGGCCCGCCACCATCTTTGAACTCGAACGACAGATTGCCAAACTTCGTACCGTGCCGCCAACTGGGCACGCTCCTGCAGTGTTAAACGCTCAGCCATGTTACCCTTCAATCTGAAATGAAAAAAAAAATTAACGTTACAATTGTACCACTTTAGAGAACACAAAGAGAACACTTTAGAAAAAAAAGATTACCGTTACAATTGTACCACTTTAGAGAACACACCATAACAATATAACAATACAATCACAATTTATACATAATTTATATGTAATTTAAATTAGGGAGCTACTTTCCGCCCACCCTGTATATTAGGGTGCTTTTAAAAACAAAGTGTGAATTTCGGGTCACGGAACCCCGCAAATGATGAGGTTCCGGGAGCAAATAAAGCACATGATTGTTTTGGAAAATCATCAAATATTTAGAGGTTGCCCAAAGACCCCAAAGTTTTACCCATATGCTCATTTATTTATGCGCCCTTTTTAAGTCACTTCTAGTGTTTATTAACCCATTGATACAGAGCGTCCCCAAAATTAGAAATGCAAATGGGTCAGGACATAAGTGAGATGTGCCTCAGTCCAAGTGCTATTCGGGCCAGCAGATCCAGGTACAGATCAGCCCACGAAGCAGAGGTGAGAGCTTCCTACAAGCCTAAATGCCCTCTTGTTCTTCACTGGGATGGAAAACTTATGGCAGACTTAATGGGAAGAGAGAAAATCGACCGTTTAGCCATCTTAGTTACCGGGGATGGGATGAGCAAGATTCTAGCCATCCCCAAACTCCCAGACTCCAAGGCAGAAAGGACAGCAATCGTCATCATCGAAACCATCGAAAACTGGGATCTTGGCCAGAAGATCAAAGCTCTTTGCTTTGACACGACAGCCACCAACACCGGCATCCATGGAGGAGTGTGTGTGTGTGAGTAGAGCAGGCTCTCGGGCGTGAAATGATTTACTTTGCGTGTCGACATCACGTGCTGGAACTGCTGCTTGAAGCAGTATTTTCTTTCCTTGTTGGAGACCTTTGCAAAGGACCTGAGATTACGATTTTCCAGAGCTTCCGTAAAGTTTGGCCGCAACTGAAATTGAATGAATACTCCACTGCCGCGGACGAAGAGGACACGGCTGCAGTGATCAGTCCCTGGGCCGAGAAGATGATTCATGAAGCAAATGACCTTCTGAAAGTGAAGCATCCCAGAGATGACTACAGAGAGCTTCTTGAAATTGTAGTCATTTTCTTGGGAGGAGTACCTCACGGACGTCGGAGTCCTGTGTTCATGGCTCCAGGGGCTTTGCACCGAGCACGGTGGATGGCGCGTGGAATTTACTCTTTCAAGATTTGGATGTTCAGATACCAGTTCACGATGCACATGAACCAATGTCCTTCAACATCTCGTGGAGGAAGTAGCAGTGACCGCCTGATTTCTGGGTTGCAGGACTTCTGTCTCTTCGTTGCTCAAGATTACGTCCTTCCGTGGTTTTCAGCAAGAGAAGCAGCAAGCGCTCCACGAAGCGACTTAGCCCTCCTTCAAAAGTTGCAAAACACCAACGCCGCTGGGTACAAGAGTTTTAATCGGCATCTCTGGTACCTCAATGAGGTAAACGTGGCCTTGCACTATTCGATCCTGCAGTCGATGATGATGATAAGCGGAAAATGGTAGAGAATATGAATTCCGTTGAAGGGTCAGAAGCTCCCCCCCGACGAGTCTGGATTCCAGATCCAAGAGGAAAGACCCTGGCAGACTTTTGCTCTTCCAATACGTACAATCTGTTCACCCTTCTAGATCTTCCGGTCGATTTCCTGCAAGAGGATCCATCAAACTGGGAAAACAACACCAGCTTTGGTTCAGCAAAGATCAGGGTGGATTCCTTAAATGTAGTGAATGATGCAGCAGAGCGAGGCATAGCATTGATTCAAGAATTCACGAAGGCTGGAAGGACTCGGAACGAAGAGCAGATGCAGTTCATGATTCAAATCGTCGAAGAACATCGTAAAATCTTGCCGACAGCCTCCAAAGCCACTTTGATGAAAAAACGAACGCCAACACTCGAGGTGTCATGTACTTTAATCGTTAATTATGAATTTAGTGAATATACTCACACGATATATTTGTTCTGAATACTTATTGGAGATGTATATTGGAGATGCAATTTATCATTTAAACTGAGAATTAAAATTTCCATTGCCCTATAAATTGAAAATACCTATCAGCTGTGGGCAACCTCTAAATGTTGTTGGATTACAAAGAAATTTTGCCTGTTCTGTTTTCTCATGTATCCTCACAAAATAAAGGGTTCCGCTCCCTTGCATTTTCATTTCGCATTTTTCACCATATACCATAAACACACCCCTAATATATATATATTATATATATATATATATATATATATATATGCTTCTGACGACAAAATTAGAATCCCTTGAGACTCCAGTTACGACCCCTCCTGCCTCACTTTCTACTAATAATATAAATAGTATTAATAGCCCTCTCTCTTCCCCTAGTTCCCAACCCTTCGTTCGAGTGCGTAATGGAGCCCAAGTGAGAAAACCTAAGATTTGTCTACCAGTAATAACAAGCAATAAGTTTTCTGTTTTAGGTTTCGAAGATGCTGATGAACAAGAAATACGACTCGTTGGCGATTCCATTGTTCGAAAGCAGCTCGAGGAATTCTGTGGGAGAAACCCTCGTCGTAGGCGCCTGGTGCAAGGGTGGAGGATATAACTAAGTGTTGACCAATTTACAGACGGTACCTCCGAGGACACAACGTATGTTATTCATGTCGGTACTAATAACGTTTTAAATTCTAGATCGGAAGAACTGCTGGCTAGGTACAGGGACTTACTAGAGCGATTAAAGGAAAAACTAATAAGATTGTTTTAACAGGTATACTTCCTCGAATTATCCACGTAACGATTTCTACAGCAAGGCGACCTATATTAACAATAACCTAAAGTCTCTTTGCCAACAGGAAGGAGTGCATTTTGAAATTTTTGGAACAGTTTCTACGGCAGGAGGGACTTGTTCCTCGGAGATGGACTTCATCTTAATGACGTAGGAGCTGCGCGTTTAGGAAGACTATTTCATAATACTGTCTCTTCTTTTCAGGCTGCCGTAACTCGAACGGTCCCAGCGTAAATTCCAAATTTCCACTGCGCTCGCGAAGTGTCGCAATTACAAACAATTTGAAGGTTCTATCCTTAAATGCTCGTAGCCTACGAAATAAAATAAACGAATTTTTTTCTTTAATTGCTTGTAAAGACTATGATTAATTGCGATAAATGAATCGTGGCTTAGCACTGAAACTCGTGACTTTGTAGGGGAGTATCAAATTAAAGGTTATAGACTTTTTGTTAAAAACAGAATAGGTAGGCGAGGAGGCGGTGTTATGTTGTATATCAAAGATAATATGCGAACGTTATAGAAGTAAAGCACAATTCCAGAACCGATAGATTCGACTATAGCAGAACTTAAATTGAACGATTTCAAACTTCTTGTTGCGGTTATATATAGGCCCCCTAATCAAACAGCTGATACGGACGAAGCGTTATATCGTGAACTAAAGAGAATAATCGGTAGTGAGCAGGCTTTAGTTATGGGTGACTTTAATTGCGCTAACGTAAATTACGATACAATGCAGGGAGACGCGGAAGGTAATCGTTTAGTTAATTTTCTCGAGGATAGCTTTCTTATTCAAAAGGTTGGGGAACCTACGAGGTTGGACAGTATTTTAGATTTAGTAATAACTACGGATGATAGGCTAATTACTGATCTTCAAGTAATAGAACCGTTGGGCAATAGCGATCACAATATGGTAGAGTTTGTCCTCTCAGTAAGTCACTCGAAACCAGCTAACTCGACTAAAATTCCTAACTTCCAGCACGCAGACTTTAGTAAATTTCGAAATAAATTGTCACACGTCAATTGGGAAAACGTAATGGGGAACTCCAACGCAAAACTAATGTGGGAATCGTTCGAAACAGTATTTAGGACTATAAATGAGGAATGTGTACCGTACAAAATTAAGCGTGCGAAAGTAAACAACAAGCCCTTGTGGTTTACTTCTAGAGTAGGAGACATTATAAAGAGTAGAGATAGGGCTTATAGGCTACATAAGTGCGATAAAGACAATTTGTGGTTACGAAACAACTACATATCTCTAAGGCGTGAAGCGAAAAGTGTAATAAAAAAGTCCAAGCGCGAATTTGAAATCTCCATAGCTCGTGACGGTAAAGAAAACCCCAAGCGATTCTTTCAATACGTCAATAATAGAAATCCAGTAAAAAGTGTCTTGGGGCCTTTGAAAAATGTAAACGGAGATCTAGTTTCTGAAAACAAGGAAATGGCTACCTTGCTAAACGAATTTTTTACGTCAGTTTTTACTATAGAAGATGTAACGAATATCCCTACGGTAGACATAATACCTTTTGATAATGGTAATATTTTGGATAATATGTGGTTAGTGAAGGGGAGGTAATGCGCTATATTGATAAAATGAAAACGCGTAAATCACCGGGCCGGATTCCATATATCCCATACAACTAAAAGAATTAAAAGATAGCATTGTTGTGCCGCTAACAAAGATTTTTAATGCGTCTATTTCTGAGGGGTGCGTACCAGATAATTTCAAGTTAGCAAACGTAACACCTATCTTTAAGAAAGGCGATAAAGGTGCGGCGGGAAATTATAGGCCAATCAGTTTAACGTCTGTTGTAGGTAAGCTACTGGAATCAATAATTAGGGATCGTATAGTCGAACACTTAGAATTGCATAAGCTAGTTAGAAATACGCAGCACGGATTTAGGCGAAACAAATCTTGCTTAACTAATCTTTTAGAATTTTTCCAAAGCGTGGTTGACGTTTACGATAGACATCGGGCGGTTGATGTAGTGTATTTAGATTTTCAAAAAGCGTTTGACACCGTGCCGCACAAAAGACTCATTGAAAAAACTAAGGCTCATGGAATCAGGGGTGTAGTAATAAATTGGCTAGAAGAGTGGTTGCGAGGCAGGAAACAGAGGGTGGTCGTTGATGGAGCGGAGTCGTGTTGGGCTAATGTAGCGAGTGGCGTTCCTCAGGGTTCTGTATTGGGCCCCTTGCTTTTTCTTATATATATTAACGATTTAGATGTCGGCCTACAGTACAGTTTCAAAGTTTGCGGATGACACGAAGCTGGGTGGTAGGGCGATTAATGACGAAGATAGAGGTAAAATTCAGGAAGATCTGAATAAAATCGTTGATTGGTCAGTCACATGGCAAATGAGATTTAACGTTGATAAGTGCAAAATTTTGCATATAGGTTCGCGTAACGGTAATTTTGCGTATAGTATGTCAGGGAAGATTAACAAGCGTAGAGCAGGAAAAAGATTTAGGAGTTATAGTCACGGGTGATTTAAAAGTAGCGAAACAAAGTACAGCAGCGGTCAATAAGGCAAACAAAGTGTTAGGTTTTATAGCTCGAAATTTTGAGTACAAATCGCGCGATGTTATAGTTCCACTTTATAAATCATTAGTTAGACCCC
>JAJOZX010003307.1:7500-12500 GCA_023014485.1 Bathynomus jamesi | reverse complement strand
TCATAAAGACAAATTTTAAAAGACTGAGAAAAGAGGGTTAAATTCTAAGTTATACAGATTTACATATAAAAATTAAGAAGCTATTTTTAAATACATAGTAAATGTGAAATTAATACACTGGAAAAATTAACAATAGTACACTGGAATAATGAAACTAACTAACCTTACACTGCAGTTTCCGAGGCTAACTGATTGAGCAGAGGCAATACGGGAAAAAACAAGAGATGGCGAGGGCGATTGGGGAAGGGGGGATTATAAGGAATTGGGGAAGGAGGAGGGATCATAGCAAATTGAGGGGGACGGCAGATGAGTCAACATTCAGACCAGGGGACAATGTTTTAATGAAAAGCGATTCCAAAATTCTTAGTGAGTTGGGACAAGTATTACAACCAAGAATTTTAAAATTGTCTAAAGTGACATCTGTTTTACATTTTATGCTGTGTTCGCGAATACTCGAAGCTTCTTTAGTTTTTAGAATTTTACCTGTTCGGCCACTTATTCCCATATGCGAATAAAATCCAGCCCTGAGAGAGCGAACAGTGCTGCCAATGTAATTCCCAAGGAGACACCTAGGGCAGGTAAATAAATATACAACACCGCTACGCAACGAGTCAGGGGTTCGATCCTTCGCTGAGAAAAAGCTACCTAAAGACGTTTTATTAATAAATATGATGCGGAAATCAGTATGATAAAAAAATTTCCTTAGCAATTTTGTAAATTTAAGCTTAAATTCCTTATTCAAAGGACCCATTTCAGGTACCAAGAAATATTTTATATCCTTCGGCACTGTAATACATGGAAGTTGAGGGCTATAAACATTATTTAAGAAGGATCTAATTAGTTTGTCTACATATTGAACAGGAAAACTATTATTAGTAAAGTATGATCTTAGATTATTAAATTCATCATTAAGTAAGGTAAAACTAGAGGTCAAATTATATCCTCTGAACATGAGAGTTTTAATACAAGACATCTTATAGTTGAAATCAGTAAAACTAAAAAAATTCATGCCCAAACCAGTGAAAGTGGGTTTCCTGTAAACTGATGTAGTAATAGAATCACCGTTTTTCGAAATTAAAAGATCTAAGAAGGGGATGGAGCCATTTTGCTCAGTTTCCATTGTATACGTTATATTGGGGGTGCAAAGAATTTAGGAAGTTAAAGAATTGTTGCGCTTGTACCGCATTATCAAAGACTGCTATCGAATCATCAACGAAGCGTCGATAGAAAATTGGCTTGAGATGAGTGGGAGATTTTTATATGTAAATCTGTATAACTTAGAATTTAACCCTCTTTTCTCAGTCTTTTAAAATTTTTCTTTATGAATAGGTTATAGAAATTTTCTGTTTTGTTTTTCATTCAATATTGATTTTAATTTCACATTGTTATTAAACAGCCTGAAGATGAGCGTATTGCTCGAAACGTTGCGCATTAAAGAAGACTTTTCATGGCATTTACATTTCTCCTTGTCATTGGATTTCTCCTAAATATAATATATATTATATATATATATATATATATGGGAATGAACTCAGAATGGTCCCCTGAGTTTTTTATGATACACACAGACAGTGCATGGAACAAGGAACTCTTCTGGGATAATTAAATCCACTATAGTCCGAATAAGTAATGGTAAATGACAAATACCATAGTTTTTCTTTTTCATGATGCTAGCCCGACGCGGGCAACGGGTCACTCGCAAAGAGGTCCCATAAATATAGCTTCCCTCACCAGCTATCTGCAAAGCAGACAGGATCCAGCTTTGGGACATGGATCTAGGGTTTAAAGCAGCCTAGCCCTGCTACATTTAGAACCTCAATATAAGCAAAAGACTCGCTGCCTTCACGTCAGATTGAATACATAAAAGAAAAAGGGGTAACTATTATATTTTTAGCCAAAAACCAAAACTTAAACCTCAACTGGTAGAATTGAGCGTTGCCCGCGTTGGGCTAGCATCATGAAAAAGAAAAACTATGGTATTTGTCATTTACCATTACTTATTCGGACTATAGTGGATTTAATTATCCCAGAAGAGTTCCTTGTTTCATGCACTGTCTGTGTGTATCATATATATAATATATATATATATATAATATATATATATATATATATATATATATACACACACATATGTATATATATAATATATACACATTATATATACACACATTTATATATATACTATAGGGTGGAGCGAAAAATACTTTTTTTCTAGTATGAAGTTCTAATAGGGATTAAAAGTTGCATTTAGTGAACGAAATATGCCTGCCAAAATATGAGTTCATTTGTTCAAAAGTTTCAGCTGCCACCAGGGGGCTAAAGTTAACATAATTTTGTGTAAAAAGGAAAAAAATGCTTCTATTTTAGGTTTGTCAAACTATTATAAAATTTTATCTTAGAATTATCTAATAGTTTGATTAAGATTCTTAAATGATAGGAATTCTTTTTTTAAAAATGCCTTTTCATATGCTTAATATCTTCAGCTGCCACAAAAGAGCTGAAGTTAACACAATTTAGAGTAACTGAGTCATGTTGAGACTACACTGAATGTTGTGGGGGAGGGTTTGGGGAGGGTTTGGGGAGGGTTGTGGGGGAGGGTTTTGGTGTGAAGGAATTTCTTTCTGTGAGTCATTAGAACAGTGTGTTAACACTTGTCTTCTTAGGTAGTAGGCCTAGTCGCTCAGTTGATCGGAGAGTTTTTTAATATGATCGGAATATTATAAAACTTTATTTTAAAGTGATTTATATAGAGATAATATTGATTTTATTATAAAATGCTTGTTATAATGTATTATATAATTTTAGTTTATTTATATAATATATTATATATTTATATATTATATATAGTTATAAAATATATATATATATTAATTATATAATGTTTTGATGTTACAGGATATTTTGTGATTGTGAATTTTTCTTAAAATATTATGGCATCAAATACTAAATAAACATTTCACTAGAGAACATATGAAGTGTGCCATATTTGAAGTACCTTGTGAGATGAGTGATACGCAACTACCAACTTATAACTGCATTATGAAAGATTACCTGTTCACAAAACATTTAGTGAAGGAGCAGATGAATAACAAGGAGCCTTCATTTTCTGAAATAGCAGAGGCAGTTTCCAAAAGGTAGAAAATATTTGGAAGAAGGCCTCTTTGCCAATAGTTTCACATACACGCGTTTTACAGATGATGCGAGTGTACCATGATAAATACAGGTCCTTATTAAAGCCATACAAGTCACGCAAGGATCAGCCTAAGTACAAAAAGCAGTTTGAAGAATTTGAAAACTCTTCAAAATGCACTTTGACATCTGCACCTGCAAATGTAAGGAGTTTAGGAGATGCTCATGTGAAAAGAGTAAGAAAGTCCCTCCAAAAGAGCAGGATTTTTTAAATGACCAACGAACACGCAGAATAATGGTGATAGGAAGCATTGACATAGCACACACAAGACGATTACAAGCAAGAGAACATCGAAAGGAAATGGAAAAAGCACGTCTGGAATTCTCACAAACAACTAGTGCTGCTATAACCAATACGTCCAACTTACAAATCGAAACAGAGACAAGTGAACTTCAACAACTAGAAGAGATATCTGAAGATAATGAGGAAGATACAACCTCGACTCAATATGTAATATCAGAACAACAGATGCGTGAGCCACTGCCTTCATTAGCAATTACTTGTGATAGATTTAAAATGTTGGACAGAGCTGGGGCTGCTATTGCTTCTGCAGTATTGGCAGATCTTAAATTGTTACTCCCGAAGACAAAGGGAATATTATAGACAGAAGTAAGCTAAGACGTGAAAGACAAAAACAGAGAAAGGAACTACAACAGATAGGAGAGCCAAAAACCATGCGGGGATTATACTTTGATGGCAGAAAGGATAAAACAATGATTCAAGTCCAGGAGAGTGATGGCTTTAACCACCAAAGAACCAAACGCGAAGAGCATATCAGCATAATATCTGAACCACACACTCTGTACTTTGCACATGTGACACCTTCCAGTGGCAAAGCTAAATACATTTGCACAGCGCTAGTGAATTGCTTGAAAGAAAGGAATGTTGATATAGGGAACATCGTTGCAGTTGGCTGTGATTCGACAGTGGCTAACACTGGTAGTATTGGAGGCACAATAAGATTACTGGAAGAAGCCTTTAATAAGCCATTGCAGTGGCTGATATGCCTTTTACACCTTAATGAACTTCCATTGCGCCATCTGTTTCATCACTTGGATGGTACCACTACTGGACCAAGAGCATTTTCAGGAGAAATTGGCCAAGCACTTTCAGACTGTGAAAAGCTTCCCATAGTTAACTTCAAACCCATTGAAATTCAAGAGGACATGTGTGAAGTTGATGTAGATGACATAAGTACTGACCAGAAATACCTTCTTGAAATTCACAAGGCTATATCAAGTGGAACATTCTCAAAGAGTCTTAGTCATAAGAGTCCAGGCAATATATCACATTCAAGGTGGCTCACCACAGCAAACAGGACTCTGCGGTTATATGCAAGCACAGAGAATCCTTCAGGCAATTTACAAGAATTAGCTACTTTCATTGTTAGGGTATACGCACCAATGTGGTTTCAGATAAAGCGTAAACCATTATGCCAATATGGTGCTAAACATATGTGGCATATGATTGCAAGAAGCCGGTATCTCCGTGAAGAGCTTAGGAGAGTACATGACTCAGTCATTCAGCGAAATGCATATTACGCAAATCAAGAAAACATTCTCATTGCAATGATAGCTGATGAAAGGGAGCATGTGCGTCAGTTGGGATTTAGGCGTATCATAAAAGCAAGGGCATGCATTCAAGAAACAGATGTTATCAGGTATTTTAAGGTGCCAGAAATAAATTTTTATGCCAAAGACTATACAGATCTCATTATGTGGCAAGATTTTCAGATAGCAGAACCACCGATAACCAAAGGAGTTTCTCTTGATGATATTGAATCATGCATCAAACATGGTACTACTCTTCA
>JAJOZX010003307.1:0-2500 GCA_023014485.1 Bathynomus jamesi | reverse complement strand
ATAACATATACACATATATATATATACATATACACATATATATATATATACATACATATACACATATGAAAATTATTTCACGAAGGTAACACGTGAAAATATTTATGATGAATAAAACCACGAAGGAAAGGAAACACAAAATGGTGCTCAAGCGCTTTCGTCTAATGACATCCTCAGGAACACTGAAGTATATAAAAAGGTTAAGCCTAATATAGGTTACAGAAAGAAAAAAAGAAAAAATAAATTACATACACACACACACACATATATATATATATATATATACATACATATCTATATATACAAATACATACATACATACATACATACATATATATACAATAAACAGAGAAGTAAAAATAATAAAAAATTAAAAATTAAAACCTTAAAGGATTACCAATGAGGCGTACAGATTGTAAGGAAAAATATCGATTTTTAGCACAAGATCAAATGGATTATAAAAATACAAATTTATACTGGAACTCTGCCGGGTTTTAACACAATGCTGCCGATGGTCAGGTTTCGATATATAAAAAAAAAAAAAAAAAAATGCAAATTAAAAGTTAATCGATTTTTAGCACAAGATCAAATGGATTATAAAAATACAAATTTATACTAGAACTCTGTCCGGGTTTTAACACATTGCTGCCTATGGTCAGGTTTCGATATATAAAAAAAATAAAATGCAAATTAAAGTTAATAAAGTAGAAGACAAGTTTACCAAAGATTTAATGTTTTACACTTCTTATCTAAATCTGCTTTAAAGGAATTCAACATAACAGGATCGAGTTGAAAAGACCTTTGCTTATGTTGAAGTTATTTGAAAGTTGGATAATGGCAGACTCAAGAATATTTCTATTAACAATGTTGCTTGAATGGATAAAACTGAAGCATTATTCCAATCAATACAGTGGCTAACTCTGACAAATGGACAAAAAGGGCACTGGACAACTGTCCTGTTCTAACGGAATATTGATGCTGTTTTATACGTGTGTGCAAATCCTTTCCCGTCTGACCTATGTAAAAGGAATCACATTGTTTACAACCAATTTTATAGATAATGCCTGAATTATTGGTAGGGCTATTTTTTACTGATATTTTTCACAATATTGTTATATGAAAATACTACATTAATATCCAAAAGTTTAAGTACATTAGCAATGCCTAAAAAGCCCGGGAAAAATGGAAGTACTAAAATATTTTTTGACAAAGTACGAGTGTTAATATTGACACGATAGAAAGTTCGTTTTGCCTTGTTGAGACAAGATTCCATAAACGCAGATGGATAACACAAATCACTTCCAATACCGTTGATTTTTTCCAATTCGGCATCGATGTATTCCGGACTGGCGATCCTAAGGGCGCGGAGAAACATTGATGAAAATATGGCCTTCTTAATGGGGGTATCATGTCCCGAGTAAAAGTGTACGTAGGACAAATTGTTTGTCGTTTTCCGATAGATACTAAACTTAAAACCTGGGCTTTCCCTATGAACACGCACATCCAAAAATGGGATTGAATTGTCTTGCTCAACTTCTAAAGTAAACTTAATGGAGGGGACTTGATCATTTAACTGAAGGAGGAACTTTCTATCGTGTCAATATTAACACTCGTACTTTGTCAAAAAATATTTTAGTACTTCCATTTTTCCCGGGCTTTTTAGGCATTGCTAATGTACTTAAACTTTTGGATATTAATGTAGTATTTTATAACAATATTGTGAAAAATATCATAGTAAAAAATAGCCCTACCAATAATTCAGGCATTATCTATAAAATTGGTTGTAAACAATGTGATTCCTTTTCCATAGGTCAGACGGGAAAGGATTTGCACACACGTATAAAACAGCATCAATATTCCGTTAGAACAGGACAGTTGTCCAGTGCCCTTTTTGTCCATTTGTCAGAGTTAGCCCACTGTATTGATTGGAATAATGCTTCAGTTTATTCCATTCAAGCAACATTGTTAATAGAAATATTCTTGAGTCTGCCATTATCCAACTTTCAAATAACTTCAACATAAGCAAAGGTCTTTTTCAACTCGATCCTGTTATGTTGAATTCCTTTAAAGCAGATTTAGATAAGAAGTGTAAAACATTAAATCTTTGGTAAACTTGTCTTCTACTTTATTAACTTTTAATTTGCATTTTATTTTTATATATATATCGAAACCTGACCATAGGCAGCAATGTGTTAAAACCCGGACAGAGTTCTAGTATAAATTTGTATTTTTATAATCCATTTGATCTTGTGCTAAAAATCGATTAACTTTTAATTTGCATTTTATTTTTTTTTTTTATATATATCGAAACCTGACCATCGGCAGCATTGTGTTAAAACCCGGCAGAGTTCCAGTATAATTTGTATTTTATAATCCATTTGATCTTGTGCTAAAATCGATATTTTCCTTACAATCTGTACGCCTCATTGGTAATCCTTTAAGGTTTTAATTTTTAATTTTTTATTATTTTTATTCTCTGTTTATTGTATATATATGTATG
>JAJOZX010003306.1:472500-523251 GCA_023014485.1 Bathynomus jamesi | reverse complement strand
GTAGTGCTCTTCGGTTATCTTTTCTAGCCTCAGGCTCTATATGGGGGTCTCTTTCTAAAGGCTCGTTAGATGTTCTAATCATGCGATGCCGTGACCGGTTGTAGGGTGAAGCCAGCGGCTCCAGAATGTCTATATATCTGTGTGTGTTTTTATGCGTGAAATAACGATGCATACGTTCCTTTATGGTACGCTGAACTCTTTCGGCTAAAGATGCCTTATGTATAGAAATGGACATGTAATAACATATTAAACTCCGTCAACATGTTCTGGAAGGCTCGGCCTATAAATTATTTGCCCAAATCTGTACAAAAATAGCCAGGAATCCTGATTTTTTTCAACATCAGCGCTTTGGTGGCTTTAGCCACTGATTCAGGCGATTTATTCTTCAACGGGATTAGACACAAGTATCTAGAGAACACGTCTATTATAAACAAAATACATATATACCTGTTATTATACACTGAATACGTCTGCATGTCTGTTAAATCCGCCTGCCAAATAGAATCAACCAAGGCTGCTAAAGTCTAAGCAGGTTTAAACCTTCTCACCGGTTTATATAGTGTAAAAGCATCCTCTTCAAGCAAAAACCTCTCAACATCTTTTTTCTCTACTCCCACATTATATACGCCTCTGTAGGATGCTGGATTAGAAATGTCATAATGACTTTTTCATAATATGTTAGACATTTACGTATTTTAGAGGCGCGCGGGTAGGGTTGTTCGGTGGCAGATGGCCTTTCTTCTTCCTCTTCAGAGACGCTACCGACGGAGGTGAAGGTGTGTTCAGCTGTGGTACTTGCGTTGCTTCCCCCAAGTCTTTTAAACTGTTCTGTTTACCTCTCAATTTTTGGGATGTTTATTTGTTGTAGTCTAGCTTTAATATGTCCCCATCCTGTTGGTGAAGGTCGATCCCACTTTCTCACCAAATCATGCACGATATCAACGATGTTCGAACTCTGTACCTTTGACCCTTCAACAAAAACCTTGCCTGTATCGGACCATTGTATAATGGGGTCCTCACTCAATAGATTGTAAAGACTTAACCCTTTATTCCTCAATGTATGAGGTAGACTACTTTTTATTACATGCTCGATTGGACGCGCTCCGTTGTTCTTCGTTGTTCCGCTCTAGCCTCAGCCCCAGGTCCTGTGCCGTCACGCTCAACATCATTAGTGCTGTGTCTGATAACTATGGGGTCCTCGGTCGGTTTTTTATAATCTTTGAGCTCTTGAAGAAATTTATTTAGAGCCTCTTGATATAAAATTCTTTTCTCGTCAGGGGGGCTTCTCGCTGTTTATAGATTCACCAATTCATTCTCCACTCTTCTAAGCCTATTTTTACTAGGATCTAGTACTGATTCCTGGTTCTTTGTATTTTGCAACGATGCACTTTCTTCATTATATTATACTAGACGGTACTGTTTTAGGTTCAAGGTGGTGTACCCAAGTCTCATCCCAAGTCACAATTCGTGAAAGGAAGTCATCCCCTTCTGTCTCGTATCGAACCAACGACTCAGTAGCAATTTCTTTTCTTTGAGCTTTGTGATCTTCAGTCAGTTCGCGAGGAACAAACCGTGAACACACTTTTTAGTATCCCATTTGCTGAATTATCGTGTTCACACTTCCTTCACTAATTCCTAGCTCCAGTGATACCTCCTTGACGCGCCGATTTGATCGAATGATGCTGTTAGCACGTTGCACAGTGTGAGATGTCACATCCGATGCCGGGCAGCCGCTGCGTGGCTCATCATCGAGGCTGGCTCTCCCTCTCTCCGATGATCTCACATGTTTAGACCAGCGTCCAACTGTGCTTCGATTAACAACAGCATCTCCGCAAACGTTTTGTAGACGTTTGTGAATATTTCCAATTGTTTCCTTCTCTGTGGTTAAGTATTCGATAACATCTCTCTGTTTACGACGCACATCACTGTCAGACGCCATTTTCGAAACTGCGTTAACCATCGGTTTTATACAAGGGCGTTTAAAAGCGGTTTTATACAAGGAGGGGAGGTACAAAATGGAAAATTCCGGTTATGTGAAGCGCAGAAAGTTCAAACTTACGGCACAAAAGACATTTCAGCCCATGGCCTATTATTTAGCTAGTTAAAAAGGGGGGAAAAATATTGAGTGCCCCTTGTACAGTGGTAGTAGAACCCCTCAAATGCGGTGACAGCTTGTTTGGAGGACGTACAAACCCCTTCAACCTATACTTTCAGCCCACGGACTGGGAGAAGCTTCACTACTACGATTTCTGCTCATCATATCCTTACGTGATGAAGAACAATCCGTACCCCGTAGGTGTGCCTGTAAAACTAGTGGGCCCCGCCATGCCTACCATCGAAGAGTTCTCAGCTAATTTGAGTGAGAGCTACTTTGGGCTTTCTTTCGTAGATGGGCTCCCGCCTCGCGATTTATGGATGGCGATCTTGCCAGTTATTACAGACCACAAACTCATGTTCCTTCTGTGTGTGAAGTGCTCAAAGGAGAACTATGGGGACTTTAATCACACGGTCAACCAGAGTAAGATCAGAGGCGTATATACAAGTCTTGAGCTGTCCCTAGCGCTCCGCCAAGGGTACAGAATACTGAAGATATATGAGGTGTGGTTTCAGAAGCTCCCCAACCTTTTGACACCATATATAAATACTTTTTTGAAGGATAAAGTAGAAGCATCAGGATACCCACGAGGAGTTGAGACCAAAAATGAAAAATCGGCGTATATCCAGCGCTACCGTGATCGTGAAGGGATAAAACTTGAACGTGGCCAAATTGTGAGCAACACTGGCAAGTGCTTTAGTGCAAAGTTGTGCCTAAATAGTCTTTGGGGCAAGTTTGCCCAGAATACAGACAAGGGAAACGTACATTTTGCTCAAAGTTATAGTGAAGTCTGGGATTATGCAAACGCCAACGCTAAAGAAGTCATGGAAATTGTGAATGTTGGTAATACGTACATAATAAGGTACAACAGGACCGAATTGGCCACAGATACATCATGTGTCACAAACATACCTGTAGCCAGTTTCACAACAGCCTAAGCACGTATCAAGCTGTGGCATCTGTTGCACTCTCTCGGGCAGCGGGTTCTGTACGCAGATACAGTGTGATATTCACGGAGAGGGAAGGTGAATATATGCCTCCTATTGGGGAAATCCTTGGAGAGTTGACTGATAAGATCAAGGATGAGTATGGAGGCATCGCATACGCCGATTCTTTTGTCTCAACAGGCCCGAAAACTTACGGGGTACGCGTGTGGGTGGGGAATGAGTACAAGTACATCGTGAAGGCTAAAGGCATCACGCTTAACCATGCCAACCGCCAGATCGTCAACTTTGAATCGCTCAAAGATCTAGTGAGCTTAGAAGACGATGGTAATGAGGGTGACCAGACACCCCACCTAGTTGTGGGCACTCATAACTTCCGGGCACAGAAATTAAGGGGCGTGAAGGAATTTAGGGGTACGAAGTTTTGCCGTAACACCTACAGGTAACGATACCAGGTGCCTGGCACCTACGACACTGTTCCCTTTGGGTACCACGAGCCATGACTGCTATATATATATATATAATTAGTGGTGGCCCGGATGTCAGTTTTTCAACATCTCCGGATGCGGATGCGGATTTTTAATTTCAATATCCGCGGATGCGGATATTTAGTTAATCTATCAATATAATATAGAATTATGAATATATGACATAATTTTTCAAATTTCGTGATATTACTATTATGGCAGGCAATGCATAAGAATTAAAATTAATATTAATGTTTTCATTATGATAAAAATAATAACTTTCTCAAGAGTTTCAGCCACAGAAAATTCAATGAAACAAGTTTCATTAAATTTTCTGTTACCAGGTATTTATATTTTGAGGTTTATATATTTGTTTGTTCATTAATAATTAATACTTCACATGAAATGTGCATGACTGGGGCTTATAAGCTACTTTATAAGCTAATTTAATTGTAAATTGCATAATTTATTAGAGGTAATATCCGCATAACATCCGCAGTCAGAAGTGCGGATGCGGATGTTAAAAGTGATGCGGATGCGGATATCCGCATCACTTTATGGCGAGGAAATGCAGAAAGTGGCATTTGATTTAGGTAAAACAGCGTTTAAAATTGAGAAACTTTAGGAAGTAAAGATACAGAGAAGAGAAAGATGTATCTGGTGAAGTGGCTAGGGTACCATGAAAGCTTCAACTCCTATATAAAAGCTCAAGCAATATTGAAACTTAAGTAGTATGCAAAATGATGCCTAACCACTTCTACGTCACACTGCCCTCTTCTGCCTCTTTGGGCGTGCATCCTAACACCCTGGCCAGCTTTATAACAGAATTGCATGGACCTATCGATTTGAGGCGTGGATCATAGAAGGTCGGCTTGTGTGAATTTCAATTGACCACCAAGTTTTTAAGTATTGAGAAGAAAGAGAACATTTTTCTGGTTCTTAGAAGATTCGATGAGTGAGAAAAATTAGGCATAACTTTATATGATACCATATGTTCAGACTGGACCGGCGAGTTGCAGTACTACAGTAGAAAAGTAACACTAAGACCTGGACATTATGGCACAGACGAGGATGTTGTGAGGGCTTTAAATAGAAGTTTTGAAAGGTCAAGCCTCACCCCCGATTTACTTTTTGAAGCCGTAAACAAAGACACATATTTTGTTGCTAAATTCAACGGCTAGTAGAAATATTAAAGAAAATGAACGGTTCACAATTATTCCTGAGGACAGGTACGGCGGGGCCTTCCAAAGAGACACGTTTCACGAGTCACAGCATGACTTATTCAGCTTATTGTACCAACTAAAATGACCGAAATTAGCAGTTGGAGGCCCTTCCCTGAGCATGTTATGTTTACAGTAATATCGTGGACCACCAATTTCTTGGGATACCCAGGCTCGTTTGTTACGCATTGTGCACATTCCTGATCATAGAGGTAAGAGTTTAAGCATCACATATGATAAGCCTTATTATGTCAGCGTTGCTCCTACCCTACTAATCAGTGTCTCAATATATATATAGAACGACTGAGGGGAAAAAGTTTCCATTCGGCTACGGGAGCTTAACCGTGAAGCTCCACTTCCGGAGTGTTGCGATAGAATGACAGAGGCCATTTACCATCTACTGAGGGATGAGGTACCAGCGTGGAAGTGGCATCGGTTCAATTTTTCCGGCTGTACTACGCACAGCTGTACCCTTACTGAAAAGTGGGGCCAAATATCTTGGAAAGAAGGCCTACAATCAAGACTTAACACATTTGAAGATCTAATGTCAGGCACCAAGCCTAAAAAAGCTTTCAGAAAACACTTACAACGTACACGGGATGAAATTATCGAGGATGAGAGGAGAAAAATGCGCGGCGGGGTTTTAGAATAAAGAAAAAAACCAAAGGTTGCTATAAGAGGAAGAAAGCGCACTACGTAGGTAAAAAAGGAAAGCTAAGCAGACAAATCGTAGTGTAAAGCGAAGCGGAGAAAGACAAAAAAAAGAAATGTTCTAAGCGTATGAAACCGGCTCTGGACTTATTTTATAAAATTAATATAAGATAAATCTGATACAGATGCCTCTCATAGGTGAATGTACAACTGAAGTGGAAGGGTGCATTAACGGATGCTATGACTCATTTTATTCACCCTCACAGCTCGGAATGCTGCAAATCCGAGTTAAATCTCTTTGATGTGCCTCCGACGCAAACAAGTATTGTGTAGACCGAATTCATCACAATTCATCCTCTCAACGCTTTTGCATCAACGACGTCGCCTTTAGAGTTCGTGATTTCTTCCTCAGGTAGTCTGCGTCAGAACTAAAATGTTGAAAATAAAAACTAATTCTCTATTCATTTTAAAAGAGGTTTTATGGAAGAGAAAATTTGCACGGGTTATTGAGGCACACCTTAATAGGCTGTATTCGAATTACATGGTATTTACACGATGTAATCGTCGCTGCTCGAGACGGCGCTACTTTCGTATGGCGCTGTAAAAGAACGACGTATACGTAGAGAATGGGTATTATATATATAGCGATGATATATAGATAAAAATAGGTACTCACACTGTATCGCCACAGAGATACATCTCGGGTGTTGTACATTTGCATAGACACTTGTCTATGGAAGAGTCCGACCTTTCAGATAAAAATAATAATAGATTAAAATTGTGCTCGAAAACTTCACAAAAAAACACACTTTTACATAGATGACGACACAGTAGAAATGGATTCTGTATACTCCACTGATAATCCAGGCAATTTGTAGTTAGACCTGGGCAAAATTGCTTCAGAAGCTTTCTAAACTGTTTCCAGCTCAGGAACCATTGCCGAATAACATATCCAAAATCCGACAAAATTGGACCCCGGGAACACCCCCAAAAATGAAATTAAAAATGGCGGACTGGATGTTTCCTACGAAAAAAAATATATATATAATTTACGCTTTTATTTATAGAGATACATTTGATGCTTTTTCTTTCAGTTGTAATGTTTTAAATAATTCAACAATATACAACACAACCAGTTATTACGCAAATATAATGTTATATAGCTTTTTACAGATTTTTATAATCAATAAACAACAATTATTTTTTTCCCAGTTTCAAGTTATGTTCATTACAGAAGAAGTGATACCTGGTCACAAACATACAGAAATTAATCCTCTTCATCACTATCATCGGATAGATTACCGGTACTTGGGTTGTTATCGCAACCACTGATTTGGCACTTGCCACAAGCGGCTGAACAGGGCATTCCATTACGCTTGCATCCACATCTTGAAGTAGCATATTTCGTCTTGCAGGAGCAGCGGATCATGTTGAGTAGATAATTTGGAGCTGTGGCTTGTCGCATGCTGTAGGGTAGTAGGAATTACTCTTTACATACCAACCCCACTGTTCTGCATCGATCTTCTCTTCTGTAGACTTCCAGATTAGTATTTGAAAGTATGTGCGAAAGCTGTGGTACTTTGTGGATGCATCGGTAGGTGGCAAACGTTCGGGTGTAACAAAAGATTTAGCTGTAGCTACCTTTTCAACTAACATTCGATGACGTAGTGCGTTAGTGGATTCAAGTGTTTTGCAGCCATACAACAGAAGCATTGCCTTTCTTCCAGCGGCTTCAATGTCAGAGTGTTGGCAACAATCAGAACAGAATGTATTTGCAACTGAACGGAGTTCAGCCACCTTCATCAGTGTGTCGAATGCTTTGGCTTTACCGATCGAAAAAATTCTGGATGTGCTATCACAGCCCGTGAAAGCATGCACAAACAGGAGATACTTGCAGATGTCATTGCCTAACAATGATTGAATGCTGAGAATATCATACACAGGATTAGGAGATGGTCCCCGTCTTATATCGCTGCGATAGTACAACTTGAAACCACTGTCCTTGGCATGGTACAGAAGGAGAATCAGCAAGTCGGTGTCTTCCCCTATTACTGTTGTAGTTGCATTTTCTGATGAGGAAACTGCTGCACGAACGATGTCCACATCAGCATCCCCATCTGCGTTGTGAACAGTACACCCGTGCTTCTTCAACATCTCACCTACGAGGGAAATAAATGCTTGCTTGTTGTTTTCATTAGCCAAGAAGTGTTCCTTCTGGCCAACAAACTTCATGCTTGGACTGAGATTCACATTTCTGCTTGTCTTGGTGCTGCGTCTTCTGTGGGTCATGTCCTTGATCGTAGGAGAGCTGCTGTAGCCATCAAAAACAATGATTGCTTTTCCATATGTTTTCAGAGTGAAATCGGCATATGAGTTGGCGATGCTGTCATATGTTTCATCTTGACGCCAGGAAACACGATGTAGTAGAGATCCACCATCCAATACGTACTGGTCTGTGCACTGAATTTCTTGAACTTCTTCCATGCGTAAAGTGTCAGTGTATTTGATTATTGCATGAGCTCGCTGAGACTTATCGGGTTTCCTCAAGATACTTCGTGATTCGAACAATGCAGGAGGATATGCACACAGTTCGTAACACATGACATCTTCAAGATTCATGTCTCCGCCAGTGGCAACAGTCATCATTCTCTGAAACAGTAGTGCAGGATCTACTTCTATATCTGAAGCATCAGTGATCACAACGGCAGAAGCAGATCCTAGTGTTTTCACTTTGTCAGATCTTTTGGCAGAATATGTAAAGGCTTGTTTCCCAATCATTTTTACGACAATGTTCGTACCGATTGAATGCAATTGATGAACGTTAACTCCAGGATGAGCAGTTAGCCCTGTTACAATGTTGCAGAGACCCGAGGTAGAATGGAATGGGGATAAGGATTCCAGACGTTCAAGTACTTTCTTCATGTCATTACTGTCCCTGATTTGTCTACTTCCCCTCATTTCCTTGTGCTGTTCACTACTTTCCAACAAAACTCTGGTGTATTCCTGCATTGCTAAGTTATAAGTGGAACACAGAGGCATAGAAAAGAGCCACGTTGTCCTTTGGATGTCTGTAAATCCACTTCCGCGTGTCAGTCCGCCTCTGCTTTTCAGGGAACGCATTAGTACTTGTTCTATCACCAGGTCTGTGCCGAGTCCGGCCCATAATCTGTTGCTTCTTCTTACCACAAACTTACCTTCCTGGAACATTTTGTTAACGGCTGGATTTTCAGAAGGCAAACTTAACATTTTCTGCAGGTAATTGTGATGTCCGGCTGCTGCAATTATGGGGATGGTCTCCAGCATAGCTTGCAAGTGCAAATCCCACGAGCCGGTTCTGTCTGCTGTTATCAAGGAACGTGCAGTGTTGATCATTCGCTGATATTCCAACCAGAGTTGACTTGTTTGCGAAGTAGATTGTAGGTCAGTTTTCTTCGCATCCAAAGTGGTAGCAATCTGAGACAATGCATTCGAAGATTCCACATCCTCAACTGATTGTTTGGCGGTCGTAACATCATCGAGCAGGTCACAAGCTTCCTTATGGAGGTCATGAGGAGTTCCATCTTCATTACGAGGGAAAACGTCTGCGACTAGTAAGGTACTAAGAGCTGCATCTACTATCATATGACCACGTATCGCTCTTGAAACAGCTTTTCCAGACATCATGTGTTGCACGGCATTTGGTCCGTATATTTCTTGAAGTACTTCAGACAATCCTGAACCATTCATAAGAGTACCGACTGCTCCCAAAAGATTCATCAGAGTGTGAAATGATCCCAGCATTAAAACAATGTCCTGCAGGTCTCTCTGTTCATTGATGATTTTGGGAAGCTTTCCAGAACAAAGGCTGATCAAAGGTAATAATGCATGGGACTTTTTGATCGCGTGCTATCTTGCTCAAATATAGTAATGTCGAAAATATGCAGGTCATGTCAGTTGGCGACATATCTATGATGGGAAGGAACGTGATCGACGCCACACCTGGATGTGAGACACTTGATCCACCGTGAATTGCCTGCATTGTTCCGGACCAACTTGGACCTGATCTTTCTGCTGAAGATATCTGCCAGAGAAGACTAAGTCGACTTATGGTGGCAGTGGGTACTGGAAGTTCGCGGAATGAGATGTCCCTCAACATGCTTCTCGCGTGTCTATATTCCCTAATGTCAACGGTTGCAATCTTCTTAATGTCATTGTCACCAACATTACGTCTGTGAATAGAAGGGTGGATCTTGATCTTCGGAGTTATTGCGGCAATCATACCCATTCCATGAAAGGTATTCTTCCCATCCAAAGTGCAGACATCATGATTGACGTTATCTGCTGCTAGAAGGACTGCAGTGTTTTCATCAACAGTAAAAGAGCCAGACCCACTTGCCAGCGCCGCGTTTCTTTCGAATCTTGTTACTTCTGCATACGACGAACAGTAACCCAGCTGATGGAGAACGTCAATAAGGTACCTTGACCTAAAGTTGTGGTGTAGCTGAACCGACAAACCGATCTGTAGTGGACATAGTAATCCTCTAGGACGGGTTGCTTGCATAATGCTCTGCCCAATTGCACCTATTTTTCTTGAAGCATCCTGTCCCGCAAATGCTTTTGATAATAGCAATTTCAGACTGTTGGGAATGTAATCAAGAGCACTTTCTGCAGTGATGTCATTTGGAGATGGATACACATCTTTTCTAGGCGAGTCGACAGACTTGATATCACTTCTGATTATTTTTGCAGCAGCTTCTACTAGGTAAATTTCTGTAGCTCTATATCTACAGTATATCACATTCTTTCGACTTTTTGTGATAATCTATAAGAATTTCATTAGCTGTCTCTCGTAGTGTTACTACATCTGCCTTCCCACTTTCACCTGATATTATGATCTTGTCTCCGTAACGTTCTAAAAGCTTTCTCTTCATGTGCCTGCGTTCGTAGACAGAGCTCTGACTTCCTTGAAGATATTCCTCCATTTTGGAAATTAGGTCTCCAATCAACAGTTGTTCATCATCATTCTCTTCCAGGTAAGCACAGGTCTGAAGGAATGCTTGGTGTTGCTCTTCATTAGTTGGTCTCCCTTTCTTCGAATCATGATCGTCGGAGGAGTATGTGCGAGGAATGTTTTTTCCACTTCGAAAATTTACGCTGCAGGTGTGATGGTAGACACAATCTGCAGCAGGAAGATCAGAAGATAATACTCCAGATGGCCTTTTACATTAAACGACCATTCATCGCAGCGGCTTTCACAGCACCTTTTTATGGTTTCGGAGAACTCTGTAGTTCTTATTTTGACATGCTCTGATTTTGGTTTTGTTTGGAAAAAAAGTCCACAAAGGTATCACAAAACAAACAGTGAGTAGCACTGGAAAATGCGTATTCATGAAAACGAGCACTTTTCCTTGGTATTGCCTCGGCTGCGGTCTGTCGCTTCTTTATTTCAATGGTCTTTTTATCCGTAAACCTTTTCCTACTACATACAACGTGAACACTTATTACAGCTGTTGCAACAACATCGCTTCCACGGCTGCGGCTGGATGCATTTATACCATCTGCTCCTTTTTGCGAGATGTGAACCACTTCCTGTCCGCTGTCCAATTTCTCCTTACAAATCACGCACAATTCTTCAGGGGTCTGCATTCTTGAAGGCGGACGCACACCGAGTCAGCCGTACACCGAGTCAGTCTGAAACAGAAAACACAAATTAATAAACTGTGTTGCAGTATTTAAAAGGAGTACATAATAACAGTTTTAAAGAAAATGACAAGCACAAATACGCAGATTTGATAGTGGGTAGTAGGATTAAAGAGTTGTATATAATATAAGTTTATAAAGATGTAGCAATGTCCATTCTCACATACACTCCATACAGTATATTTTATTTACATTACGTGACGTCATAGTTTAATACTAACCGCCTAATACAATTTTTAGTGTCATATAGGTTAATTTAGAAACGAAAATGTGTTTTAAAACATTTTACTGATCAAGAAAAACGTCATAACTCTCTCTACAAAGCGAAATTAAAATTTATTGTATTTCGTAGGAAACATCCAGTCCGCCATTTTGAATTTCATTTTTGGGGGTGTTCCCGGGGTCCAATTTTGTCGGATTTTGGATATGTTATTCTGCAATGGTTCCTGAGCTGGAAACAGTTTAGAAAGCTTCTGAAGCAATTTTGCCCAGGTTGAAGCTATTTTTGCTCTAGATTGCCTGGACTATGAGAGCATTATTGAATAAAGTTATTCGCGTAGAGCACAATAAATCCACATCGAATAACTTACATAACGACATTCGGGAATTCGTCCGACATTTCTTGCTTATAAATTTGTACGTAGCAGATGAAAGCTTCACTAAACTGGAAATGGATCTTATATGGCGCTCTCACGCTTTTTAATAGGACAGGGAAGAAATCGCCCGCTAGGATAGGGCAGATGAAGAAAAGCCTTTCCCCCTCCCGACACTTTTAGAAAGTTGAACACTCATTGGCTGAACGCGATTTGGTAAGAGGTGTCTGAGCGAAGTTTATGGGCGATCCTTAAGTTTTTGCCTGCCCGCGAGAGAGAGAGAGAGCGAGAGAGAGAGAAGGTTTATAATTTAACCCATTAACACCCAAAACTATTTTTTATTTCCTGATAATTCTTGATATATTCACCTTCGGAGAGGCTTTAAATAAACGCGAAATAGTTATCTGATACACAAAAATTAATATTTAAAAATTTCACTTTTAAGTTCAAACCTAAATTGTAGTGTTAAAATGTGTCCTGAAAAAAGGACGCTGGGTGTTTATGGTATAATAGATGTATATACATAAAATGTAAACCCCTTAGAACATTTCTATCTTTCAAATATGTAAATTCGCTTAAAAAAAATTGTTGTTTGAAATGTAGAATTCTTTTGACTTGGAGAAATTTGACTGGTTTTAGTCGTTAAAACTTTGAATTCATATAAACAAACATAAGTAATATATAATAGGACGTGTATATTTCTTTAGGGCTGAGGAACTTTAATTGGTTTGTCGTTAAAAACTTTCAATGAACATATTTAATTAAGAACCCCATTAAATAAAATTCCATTTTCTGTATTACAAATATGCGTAGAAGACGGCATTGCTTGGGTAACCCTGCTAAAATGAATTCTATGAACGCAATATTATATCATTTATATAGGAAAATATTATATTTTAACGGCCTACGTTAAGTGTTTTAAATTACTATTTTTATAATATAATCAAAAGATAAATTTGTATATTAAGACGGAATTTGTTTTAAATCACTCGTTGTTTGGAATAATTCCCTTTAATGCATTGTAAAAGTAGAAAAATTGATAGGTTATCCCTTAAATCACTATTTTTTATAATATGCATAGAAAATGTCATTTCTTCGGTAAAACTGCTAAAATGATTTCTATAAACGCTATAGCATAACATTACTATGGGAAAATATTATATTTGAACGGCCTACGTTAACTGTTTTAAATTAATATTTTTATAATATGGTTAAAAGATAAATTTGTATATTAAGACGGAATTTGTTTTAAATAACTCGTTGCTTTGAATAATTCCCTTTATTGCATTGTAAAAGGAGAAAAATAGTTATCCTTAAACTTAAATCCAGTTTTATTTAAAAATTATATTAATATTTTATTATATTATAATTTAAAGATAAATTTGTATATTAAGGTGAAAATTTGTTTTTGCTTTAAATTTTGTTTAGCGTGTTTTAGTTTTTGTTTGAAAGAGCGGATAGCGTACCATTACATTACAGCCCTGGTCTCATAAACGTGTTTTTATTACTTTATGAGTAGGCATATAGTACTCCTATTGTCTGTGTCGTTTTCTGAGACCTTACTGGTCTATCATGGCCTCATGAATGTGTTTTAATACGTTTATACTTAGTAGTTTTGTATATTATTTGGGTCATTTTTGAGACCTTACTGGTCTAATGGTGGTGCTGTAATACTGCTGATGGTTTGGGGGGATTGTGCGGTAGTATAAAGAAGGCATGCTCGTATGTATTTTATTATTTTTGAGATGGAAATGAAGGGAAGTCTAAGGAAGGCATGCTCGTATGTATTCTGTTAGTTTTGAGATGGGGATGAAGAAAAGTCTACGGAAGCCATGCACGCGTGTATTTTGTTGTTGTTTTGGGATAGAACTCTGTTAATTCTTCTTTACATGTATCTGATTAAGTTATATACGCAGTGTGTGTACTTTGCAATTTTTGAATGACTGTTCTGAAATAACTGTGTTTGCCATATACGGCTGGTCCCTCTACATAATTGTACTCTCTCCTGACTGGGCTGCCTCTACGTTCTTGTACTCTCTCCTGGCTGGGCTGCCTCTACATTCTTGTACATATACCGGGTGCGGCAAAAATAACGCCCTTTTTAGTTTATTCTCTTTTATTGAAGGAAATAAATCAATTACAGCATTTTAAGAGAAATAATAAGGTTTTTAAGAAAAATACAGCATTTTAAGAAAAATAATAAGTACTTTCTCAGTAAAAACTAAAAAATAACTGGAATTTAATTAATTTTGTGGTTGGCTCAATACACCTTAAAAAAATGTACTCGACATACATAGTATTTACTAACCTAATGATCATGTTGAAAATGCTCCCCTTGGTGTTCAATACAACACTGAACCCTACCAGCAACACTTCTACAAACCTTTTGACACATTTCTACGTTAATTGTAGTAAATTTTTCACGAATTGTTTGTCTTAATTCAGGAAGTGTTTTCGGTTTGACCTTGTAAACAAGATCTTTCAGTACACCCCACAAGAAAAAGTCAGGTGGTGTTAGGTCTGGCAATCGTGCTGGCCACTCAATTGCTCCACGTCGTCCTATCCACCTCCCTTCGAAATTTAAATTTAACCATTCCCTAACGAGTAACCCAGTGGGGTGGCGCACCATCCTGTTGAAAGTAAATTCCATTCTGATTTCTAACTCTCGGCCAGAATTCAGTTTGCAGCATTTGTAAATAATTATCTTGATTAACAGTACTATCAAAGAATATCGGGCCTATTATTCCATGGAAGAGATGGCTGCCCAAACTGTCACTCCTGGTAGGTTAACGTCTTTTTCCAAGATAACATGTGGGTTAACATCGCTCCAGTACACACAATTATGGCGATTGATATGCCCGTTCAATTTGAATGTTGCCTCATCTGACCACCATATCTTATCAAGAAAGGTCTCATCTTCATTGACTTTATTCAGGAAATTTTCGCAAACTCTAATCGTCTATCTGCATCTCCATCATGCAAGCTCTGTAACACGCGAGGGATGTAAGGCTTCATCTTGTTCTTCTTTAAGAGTCTACGGACACTTCTGTCACTGATACCCAACTCTGTAGAAAGACGTCTACTGGATTTTTGAGGAGTGTGCAACAATGATTCTCTTAATTCATCGACTTTTCTAAGGTTGTTGCTGAAACTGGCCTCCCTGATCTTGTGGCATCAATTACGCTTCCGGTTCTTTCAAATTTCCTAATTAGACTTGTGATATTGCGGCTCTGCACTTGTCGAATGTTAAATTCTTCTGATAACAAACGAGTGGCTTTAGCTCCATTGTTATTGTTTTGGTAATAATGTTTAACTGCTTTCACTCTTTGTTCTCTCGTCAATCGCAAGGCCATATTTATTCAGAATTTCTGTAAAAATAAAAGAAACAAAATGATACAATATAAAACTAAAAAATTATACTGTATAAAACTATAAAGATACAATTATTAAAAGGGCGTTACTTTTGCCGCACCCGGTATATGTATTGCCAAGACGAATGGCTGATTACGCCTTCTAAGCCAAATGATGCAAAAGTAGGCTGACCATACGTACCGTTTTGAACGGGACAGTACCGTTTGTTTTATATTTCCTGGCCGTCCCGTCGTTTTAATAAAAATGTCAATTTTGTCCCGTTTATGTACTTACTTTTTCATGAATACAGAATATTACATAACCCCCGTCCCTTTTTTGCCATCCCAATGTCCCGTTTTTGTCTCAAGGAAATATGGTCAGCCTATGCAAAAGCCGTCCAGGATGGCGGATCTTCATTATGCGTCGAGCCATGCCAGCGAGAACAGCTTCTTCATTAATATATTATGTATTGTCAAGACGATTGGCTGATTACGCCTTCTAAGCCAACTGATGTTAAAGCCGTTGCCTGCCTCTACATTCTTGTATATATATATATATATATATATATCTATATATATATATATATATATATATATATATATATATATATATATACAGGCAGAGCTGTGCGCGCTACTCATGAAAACTAGCGCCGCTAGCGCTAGCGCTAGTGAGGCAAAATAATAGCGGCGCTAGCGCTAACGCTAGTCCTTTCAAAATTTAGCGACGCTAGCGCTAGTTTTCAATATTAGCTATAACAAATAAAAAATACCTATTATGTTAGTTACACTTCTATGCAGTAATATTGTCAAAAAGAATGTTTAAATGAAACAATTATACTATAGAACCAAAGCTTTTTATTTATTTAAATCCAGTATATTTATTTAAATCTAGCTATAACAAATAAAAAACACCTAATACCATAGAAAACAATACATCAACATTTGCCGCACCTCCTCCTTCTTGTCAGTGGTCGTCTTTGTTATCTTGTTCTGTATGCAAAATTTCACGTGAACTGCTTCAAGCTCTTTGGCAATCAAATCGTAGGTGTGACGACCAATGATGCGTCGGCAGGCAAGGACGCCGTGGCGACGTTCCAGACTCGGCGGATCTATCCAGTGCGCAGTTGCACCCAAGTACGATCTGTAAGAAAAATACAAACTATGATGTCAAAACTGTTGTTATGAAATGACAGGTACTGGCACCACAGGCTGCATGTTGTACGCTGAGTATTGCATTCGTTTATTTTGTTATGCTGCATAACAAAATAACAAAAACTAAATAACTAACATATATATATACACATATGGGTTACGCCCTAGCTCGTTGAAACACTGCTTCCCGTGAGATCAGCAAAGTTTGACCTTGACCATTCATTACAATTACATCACATAGTTCACATATAAAGGGTGATCCAGAGAAATGGGACCCAAAAGAAACCCCTGTAACTCTTAACTCTTAAAGTATAAGTCCTTTTATAAAATCATACGCATCATTCGAAAGAGGATAGTTACAAGTTTGTACAGGATTGTATAGGTTTTGACAATACAAGACAAGATAGATACAAAACAAAATAAAAGTGTTAGTTAAAACTAACCCTTCAAGATGACTGCATGGACTGTGGAACAGCTGCGTTTCATAACTGAGCAATATTATGAGCATGGAAGAAGTGTAGTTTCAGCTCAAAGATCTTTCAAGACAAATTTTCAGATGTCAAAATCACCTTCTAAGAGCTGAAACTACACTTCTTCCATGCTCATAATATTGCTCAGTTATGAAACGCAGCTGTTCCACAGTCCATGCAGTCATCTTGAAGGGTTAGTTTTAACTAACACTTTTATTTTGTTTTGTATCTTATCTTATCTTGTATTGTCAAAACCTATACAATCTTGTACAAACTTGTAACTATCCTCTTTCGAATGATGCGTATGATTTTATAAAAGGACTTATACTTTAAGAGTTACAGGGGTTTCTTTTGGGTCCCATTTCTCTGGATCACCCTTTATAAACATAACAGAAAATAAGACGTTGAAATATACACCACGTAGCTAAGAAACACTGCTGTATAAACCTAAAAAATATTAAATGTGTTAATAACATTGGTAGTATCTATAACATTTCTAACTACACTGAACTCATCTTAGGATAACGTAAACTAGTGAAAAACATATCTCAGTTAACCTTAAATATCAAAAATATATAACTTTTAGCCTATCACAACAGAAAACAATTTAACAAATTAATGCTAATATTAAGCATAAGTTTTCAACTTACTTGTTTCGGCAGCTCCAACAGTCAGCGGTTGTTGCGACGTAGTTAACGTGAGCAAGTTTTGACTTTAGTTCATCAATCGTTTGGTTAAATTGCTTAGCAATTCCATTCACTAAAGCTTTTCTTCCTAATACTTGTATTCCCGGTTGAAGTGTTGTGATCAATGTTTTGAAGGCCTCGGCCTCTACTATTTTGAAGGTCAGCATTTCCTCTATTACCAACTTTGTAACTAGATCGTTAACTTTGCTTTTGCTGATTTTGTTGCTGCCTGCTACCATTTCAGTCAGTTTGCGTTCTTTGGGTTTTGATGAACTCTCTTCCAATGCTGCTGAATCAGAGTTTCGTTTTTTTCCTTTATTTTGAGTGGCGCCTTCTTTTGCGCAGATTTCAAACTCTTTAACTTTATAAGGATGTTTACTGCTAAGGTGGGATTTTAAATTGAAAGTTGACTTTTTATTGACGTTGATTACTTTGTTCTTGGGTAAACATAACTTACACTTGAAATTAAAACTGTTGTTATTTTTCGCAGTTCTGTCACAAACAAACTCAAAATACTTTTCAATGTAAGGCCACGGATTTTTAACTTCTATTTGCTGGTCAGCAGAAGACGCCATCCTTTCGTAAACGTAATGAAAAAATCGAGCGGGAGAGAAACACAACCACACTTCGTGACTTCCACTGTATGACTAATAACTGACAAGCAAGCAATGCAGAATGAGGGAACCGCCGCCAGCATACATGTTCATACATGTTTGAAACGTTCAAACTCGTATGGAATAGAAGGACTTTAAATTCATTTTTGAAATAAAAATTAGCGCTAGCGCATAGCGTTAATTTTTATTTAAAAAACTAGCGGCGCTGGTAAATGCGCTAGTAGTTTGAAAATATAGCGACGCTAGTGGTGGCGCTATTAAAAAACTAGCGGCGCTAAAAAGCGCCGCTAGTTTTAGCAGCGCTAGTCACAGCTCTGTATACAGGGCGATTCAGCAAAGAGTACATTAAATTGGAGGATGAAATCCTTGGATAATTCTAAACCACAATGTCTCCATGGTAAAATGTCAGATTCTGCATAGTTTCCATGTTACAATACATTTAAGATGTTGTATTAATGAGAGTGAATATGAAGTGAAATCCCCGCAGGTTTTTGTAATCATTTATTCACAGATATCTACAGTGTGACCCCTCTTTGTTACAACCTAAAGGAAATGTTCAAAGTTGCCCCCTTCTGCCTCAATGCAGGCCTGTACACGTCGTACCATTGAATGTCTGACGCGTTCCAGAATGCCTGGACCATGTTTAATTTGCTCGCACCTGTCACGAACACGTGGCCATAATTCCTCTTTTGTTTGAACCTCTGTATCATACACCAACGTCTTTAAATGGCCCCACAGGGAGAAATCCAAAGGGTTAAGACCTGGGGAGCGGGGTGGCCAGGGAACGGGGCCACCACGCCCTATCCACCTGTTGGGATAAACAGTATCCAGATATTCTCTTGATGCAAATTAAACATAGTCCAGGCATTCTGGAACGCGTCAGACATTCAATGGTACGACGTGTACAGGGGGCAACTTTGAACATTTCCTTTAGGTTGTAACAAAGAGGGGTCACACTGTAGATATATGTGAATAAATTATTACAAAAACCTGCGGGGGTTTCACTTCATATTCATTCTCATTAATACAACATCTTAAATGTATTGTAACATGGAAACTATGCAGAATCTGACATTTTACCATAGAGACATTGTGGTTTAGAATTATCCAAGGATTTCATCCTCCAATTTAATGTACTCTTTGCTGAATCACCCTGTATATCTGTATATATATATATATATATATATGTGTGTGTGTGTATATATGTATATATATATATATATCTGTATACACTACGCCAATTACGCCTTCTAAGCCAACTCCTGTGATGCTAAAGCCGTCCAGGAGTGCTGACTAAGACCTCATTATGCGCCGAGAAATGGCAGCTTCAACATCTATTCTCCCTCTCCTTTCAACCTTCTTAGCTTACGATATCCTTTATTAACCTTCTTAGTTTAGGATACCCCTTTGGGAGGTCTTTCCCCTGCGCCCCCTTCAACCCCCTCTCCACCTTCATGCATCTTGGGGGGACTAAACTCCTCCTCTTTTTGCATACACCCCCTTGGAGGGTCTAACCCCCTCTCCCACCTTGGAGGGACTAACCCCTCCCCTCCTTACATTTTTGCAGGAATACCACTCTCGTCTTCTACAAAGTTTTGTGTTGTGAAGTCCATTTTATGCACTTGTTTTGTGTTTTATACTTAACTGTACAAATATTTCTTATTGTGTCTGTTTTGTTCTTTTGAGGTGGTCAAATGTAGTACTAAGTTTTGTGTTGTTAAGTGCATTTCACGCATTTGTTTTTGTTTTATACTTAACCGTACAGATATTTCTTATTGTGTCTGGAACAAAATTTGAAGAGTAAATCTGATTTTTCGACATGTCCGGAAATATGTGAATGAACTCGAATCTTTCTGTTATGTTTAGGGGGAATTAGTGTTGAAAGCTCTGAAAAAAAGCATTACTCCCATAATAAAAAGCTTACAAAATTTATTTCGGATGTGAAATTGGGGATCATGACAAGAGTTGGGCTCCTCATATGTATTGTGGACGTTGTGCGGTGACTCTTGGAGCTTGAAATAAGGGCCAACGAAAGTCGATGCCATTTGCAGTTCCCAGGGTGTGGAGGGAACAAAAAAGATCATGTAACCGACTGCTAGTTTTGCTTAACTAACATTTGTGGTTTCAACTCTAACAATAAGAATAAAATTGTATATCCGAATGTGCCTTACGTTATACGACCGGTAGCACATTGTGAAACACTTCCAGTTCCAAAACCTCCCGAGTCTTTTACTTTAGACTATTATGACCATGATGATGATGATGAAACAGCTGATGATGTGCCACACAGGATGAAGAATACCAACCTCCTACTTCGTCAAAAGAGACTCATTTAATTACCAAGCCTGAACTAAGTGATCTGGTACAAGATTTAAATTTGTCTAAATATCAAGCAGAGCTCTTAGGGTCTAGACTCTAGACTATAAGGTTGGACTTGCTAGCTAACGATTCTAATATTTCTGTTTTCCGGAAACGCCAAAAGAACTTAGCTATATATTTTTCTGAGTGGAGATCTTTGCTTTTTAATGATAATGATGGTTTGATGGTGGCCTTTGGGCATAAGCACAACCCACAAAAATGGCGACTGTTCATTGATTCATCGAAACCAAGTTTAAAAGCTGTTCTCTTACACATTCGCAACATCCACCCATCAGTTCCTATCGGACACGCAGTCCACATAAAAGAGTCGTATGAAAATATGGAATTACTTCTTCGTAAAATCGGATATTCAAATTATAACTGGCACATTTGTGGAGATCTCAAGGTAATTTCGCTGCTTCTTGGTATGCAACTCGGATACACAAAATACTGCTGTTTCATTTGCGAGTGGGATAGCCGGGCAAAGCATTCTCATTACAATGTTAAGGACTGGCCACCGCGTCTAGATCTAATTCCTGGAAAAAAAACGTTACGCATCGATCCCCAAAATATCTAATTGCAACTTCTTCACATCAAATTAGGTTTAATGAAGAACTTTGTAAAAGCCATGGACAAAGAAGGAGCTAGCTTTCTGTGTTTGAAAGGAAAATTCCTCGTATTAGAGAAGCAAAATAAAAGAAGGTATTTTTGTTGGTCCTCAGAGCTGATGAAAAATACTGTTTTTGATGGAGACATCATCGACGAACACAGAGAGCGATTCCACCAAGCTATCTCGACGATGGAAAATGGTAGCAAGACAAGTGGAATCCTAGTATGCTTGTAGATTACTGTTGGATGCTCATCAGGGAAGCCAAAGATGTATCATATAAGTGTAAATCATCAAGCATTTTAAGATAATGCATCTGATAGATCATTATAAGAGCTTTCAAATGACATTCGGGCATGTTATTTAAATGAGCCGACCATCTATTACGTCTTTCGAAATCGCCGATTTCTACCAGGGTTCATAAAAACGGAAAAGACAAGCAATGAGCAATGCCACTAGCTAAAAAGTATTTTCATTAAAACGAGGCGGAAATTTGATATCAATTCGGGTATATAACTTTTTTGCGAGCTTAATATTTTAATTTTTTATTTATTTTTTATGAGGACTGGATCTGCTACCGCCCATTCGACATGTTCTATGCCTCTGCCTCATTCACTTTTCATAAACTTCTGCAACATTAGCTGCCTTTCTTCAAATTTTCAATCTTTTCAACACCACCTCTCCTCTTCCAAACCTCACCTTCTTTTCCTCACTGAAATTCAGGTGTCTGGGACGACTGACAGCAGCCTCTTTTCTCTACTCTCTCACTGTACTTTTTCCATACTTAATTTCACTCCAAAGGTGGATGTTGCGTATATGTATGTACGCAATGACCTAACTTGTTCTCGTATTCCCGAAGTCGAATCCTCCGAATTCTATATACTATGGCTACACTTACATGCCAATCTCAAAGTAAGTACATCTGCGCTGTTTACCTTTCTCCTAATTTTACTGACTATCCAAAATTCCTTGACTACCTCACTTCCAAAGTGGGATACATTCTTTCCTACTCTCCTTTTGCTGAAATCTCCATTTCAGGAGGTTTCAATATTCACTACCACTGATGGCTTCCCTTTCATTTCACCAACACCCCTGGTGAACTAGCTTCCAACTTCGGGGTGGTTGAATGTAGGTAACGGTGTCACTCAGGGTTCAGTGTTAGGCCCATTGCTATTCGTAATCTACATTGACGACATAGATGTAGGCTTGACCAGTAACGTGTCAAAATTCGCGAACGATACTAAAGTAGGCGATAAAGTTCTTAACGTGGACGATAGAAATAGGCTCCAAGACGATGTAAATAGGATAATGGAGTGGACGGATAAGTGGCAGATGCAATTTAACGTAGACAAATGTAAAGTTTTGCATAAGGTTCTCGTAACAATAACTACACGTACACGATGGACCATAGACAGTTAGCGATCGTTGACGAGGAAGTAGATTTAGGCGAACGCGTATCTAAGGATTTAAAGGTTAGGAACCAGTACCTGGAGTCTTGTGCAAAAGCTGATAGGATGTTAGGTTTCATAGAGCATAATTTCGAATTTAAATCGAAGAATATTATATTGCTCCTTTACAAGTCCCTAGTGAGACCTCACTTAGAATATGCCATTCAGTTTTGGTGCCCGTATTTGCGTGAGGATATTGATAAGTTGGAAAGGGTTCAGCGACGCGCCACGAAACTAATTCCGTTACTACGCAACAAGTCTTACGAAAATAGGATTAAGGAGTTAGACTTGCATTCACTCGAGACTAAGAGATTAAGGGGGCAGCTTATTAAGGTTTTCAAAGTCGTTAAAAAAATCGATAACGTTAATTTTGACAAAATATTCATTTTCGATAATAGCAATACTCGTAATAATGGATTTAAATTACTTGGTAGGCGTTTCATTACTAACATCGCTAAAAGCTTTTTTACGTTTAAAGTAATTGATAAATGCCATAATCTTCCTGCGTCCTTCGTGAACTCAACCAGAGCGTTAATATGTTTAAATACCGTTTAGATAGACATTTTAAAAATATTAACGTCGTTTAAAATAATAAAACAATTAGTAACAGGAACTCTGGTGGTGATAGTTGAGGTTTGAATCTGTTGACGATTGATGCCAGCTTGTGACATGCCATCGTGTGTATGCCAGCGTTAAATTTATATTATTTACAAAAAAAAATAATAAAAAAAATTAGAGTAACACGAACTTAGATGTAGCTCATAGTGTAAACTAACCCACTTTTTGTTATACCCCTCATACTTTTTTTTCTTATCCTTTCTTTGCTTGCATGTCTGTAGTTTGCATGGTATGACTGTTTCTTTGAGTTAAGACTGTGTTTGCATGGTTTGTAAGCGTTTTTATTTTACTTCTTTTCATCTTTCACCCCTTTCCTATTCTCTTCGACTATTATTCCGACTTGTCGGCAGTGGCCGGCGGATGATGATGGTGTTGAGTCTTTCTCTTTTTCTGAATAAATATTAACCTACAAATTATATGTTTTGCTACTTACATAACCCCTTATTCTCTTCTTTTAACTCTCTATCCTCTTCTTTTAACCCCCTACTCTCTTCTTTCTCTCGGACTAACCTTAGAGTGGATCTTAGGGGTTTTGTTAACGTTAGCTTCTTTAGAACTGTAAAACTTTTCTATCCTGAGTGACCTGGAGCAGATTGTACAGCACCATACTCGTATCTCCGATCGCATTGGAGATAGGCCCAACATTCTGGATTTATTTCTCACCTTTCATCCTTCTTCTTACTCTGTAAAAGCCTTTTGCTCCGTTCTGCTCCTCCAATCACAATCTTATATTTGTTTCCTGTCTTATCTCGCCAATTCGGCCTTTGGATCCTTCCAAGAAAAGGCGCCTTTGGAACTTTTGCGCCGCTGATTGGGAGGCTCTTAGGCAGTACTTCTCTGAATTCCCATGGAATGATTACTGCTTCTGTTGCCGGGATTCTTCCGAGTGTGCTGAGCGCATCACAGAGGTGGTTCTCTCGGGCATGGAGGCGTATATTAGGGCGGATCGAAAATGAGGTTTTTAAACCTTTTTTCGAAATTCAAATATGGCTAGTGCGGAAAATATGTGGGTGCTATAGATAATGACTGTGCATAAATATTAGTCCTGCGAAATTATATCTTCATGTGCCACAAAGCCGTCGAAAAAAGTGAAATATAATGATTTTCTTATATTCTGCATTAGTACAATAACTGAAACTTACTTGTTATTATTATATATTAAGTGTTCCAATTACCAAAATAGTTACTGAATTACGCAGCTCTTAGTTTATTTAGATCAATGTTCTTTTGATTAATGATCTAAATAATCCAGAACTCACCACGAGGAGGTGACTGCGTGTCGAGCTCCACCCATGCCCTCCCAACCACCCATCCTTGCGCATGTTTTTTTCTATTAACGTTTTATTTAAACTTTATATTCAGCTTTACTTTCGAATGATGGCATTTTTTTACGTGACTGAAGTGTTGATCTTATGAAGCCATCTCGCGCGTTCAATCCAAATACTTTTGATGATGCTTCAGTCACTAATTTTACCATTCTTTCTACTACTTGTGTATGACAAGGGAATTTCTCGAATGGAGGGGTACTCTTGTTTTCTATGAATTCTTCAATCTCATTTTCTGTCAGGTGTCTTGTCACAGGTGGTTCAGTGACAATGCATTTTTGCCAATTAATTAAATCAGTATAATCAGTAGCAGTGATGTAGCGGATGTCATTTTTTTCACATCCGCGGATGCGGATGCGGATGCGGATGTTTGATTTCAACATCCGCGGATGCGGATGCGGATGTCTACATTTTCGTTATTTTTTAGGATATATTCGAGATTTGTTGTGTTTAACGTATATAATAAGTTATTATATAGAGAGAGCTGTAGCTATAATGTAGTATAATTGATTAATTGTACAATAATTGCTGTACTTTTCTCTGAACATATAAAATAATATCAAGCATCTAACTAATATAGAAATCAATTAGTGAATTCGTCTGCAAATAAATTCGTTATATTTTGTTGAGTTTCAGCCACAATTAGAAACCATAATTGTGTTACCGGATGCGGGACGTGAACCCAACTCAAATGCACCCCACCGACCTCTTTCCCCAACCTCCACCCTTATAGAAAGAGATCTTTAATTAGCTTGATAACTATTTATATTAAGTTTAAAGTTTTATTAGGCATATTTATAAATGAGTAATTAAAATAAAGTAAACTAAGATGTTCATCGTTTAATATTCAAACTTAATTATAGGAAGGTTATGCTTAAGGAACATTAATTTTTCTGCCTTTTCTGCTGCCAGTCTGTTTCTCTTTTCATCATATATTAATCCAGCACTGCTAAATAATCTCTCGCTTGGTACGTTTGTTGGAGGACAGGCTAAATGTTTCCTTGCAAGTTTACTCAAGTATGTATAGATATTCTGCGTATTTTTCCACCAACTAATAGGATTGTCACATGCAGCCAGGCGTTTTTCTTGGTGATAGCTCTCGATCATTTTTACATCTTTTGACATCGCGTAGGTCTCGTCATTGCTGCTTGACTCAAGAAACTGAGAGACAGATTCTGTGATAGATTTGCTTGTTGAAGGTGTTGTTTCTGTCACTGAAACTTTTATTCTTTTGGTGGGTGGCGAAGCGACAGATTCAAGAGATTGAAGCTCTTCAACTGCTTTGCCAAGTGATGATTTAACTCGTTCTAATGTACTAGGTGAAAATAACTTAGCTTTGTAACGTGGATCTAAGTAGGTTGCAAGAGAGTAACTTCATACAAGAACAGCCTCTCGTCTTGTCGCTTGCATCACTTTTGCGCACAATGAACTAGTTCTATTAATATAGTTGAATTTGATAATTTCCGCTTATTAATGACGTTTTATCTCAACGGTCCACATCCGCACGACATCCGCAGTCCAAAGTGCGGATGCGGACGCGGATGCGGACGCGAGAAAAAGTGCGGATGTTCCGCGGATGCGGATGCGGATGTGACCTACATCACTAATCAGTAGCTTCAAATTGAATAACAGGTACTGTGAAACGCCTCACAACTTTTTCCTTGTTTGTTTGCCTTGCTTTCTTTATTCGCCTCCACGCTAATTCCCTTATGGCGCTGCGGTCATCATGAATCATTGATGCTAGAATATTTTCTGGATTTGCAAAAAATGCATTTCTTTGTATGACAGGGTTTACAATATCCTTTACTTCGTCATTCAGTGTTCTTGTTAGTTCAATAGTTTTGAAAACATGTTTTGAGCCATTGACAAAAGACGTACTTTGCTTAATAGAAAACCACATTGGGATGTAGACCATTATAAAAGAAGCAATGTTCATGAGGTTCTCAGATGGACTTACAGTTGAAACGTATAGACGAAGCAAACGATTTGCTGTAGTCAGCCATCGTGAATGTGCCATTTTGCCTGGACTACGATGAGCAAGATCTGGAGAGCAATATCCCTTTGTTATGGCCTGATGAATATCAATTAGATATTTTTGGTCGGTGCTAAGATCTTCACAGTCTATACAGTTGGTTCCTCAGCATCAATCCTTTCAAACTCGACAATAGGAAGACTCTCACAGTTCTCTAATTCCCTGCCAATAGGACCGGTGAATCCGCGGGGGCCAGATGTTTTTCCATCCAGCTTTGCAACTAAATGGCGTAATGGCAATTCATTGGCATGGAGCTGGCACACTAAATGTTGAACTGGCTTCTTCAGCTTCAATTCTATAAGCCTTATAACGCCTCCCTTTTCTCCAGTGTTGACTGCTGCACCATCGCATCCAATGGCAACAAGGTTTTCCAGGTTCATGTCATTATTTCCAATATACTCAAACATTCCTTTACATATTTCTTCAGCTGATCCAGAATTCACAGAATAATGGCCCAAATAATCTGAACCAGGTTCTCTCACTAAAGTGATATGTTCTTCTGTTACCTTCTTCTGATATACTTTGGACTCTTTTTTTTTCTTGGAAGAGTGTAGAATCTTTTCGACCATCAAAATAGATTCCTCTGATTGGGACCTGATTTTGATCTTTCATAATTTCTGATCTCTTCTTTTGTCTTTCTCTTCTGATTTTACTCCTATCCACTACTTCAGATGTATTGTCAATAGAAACTTCTCCAATATCTTGCAATACTGCACTCACAATGAATGCTGCAGCTCGATCTGAAACTGCAGTCCTGTCACAAGCAGTAGCCACTGAAGGTAGATTTGTAGTTTTCCTTTTCTTGAATAATTGTTCTTCAGGTTGTTCGAGCTTTCTCTTCGAGTTAACTGGCTCTGGAAATGTATCGTCTGATATTTCGCCAGATTCACTTTCACTATTTGATGTCGATGATGATAATTCAACATTTGTATCCTGCAATTTCTCCTGTGAAGATTCTTTGGTGAGCCTCACAGCTTCTTTTTGCTTTCTTAGCAACGTAGATGCTTTTTTCTTTGAGAGTGTAATATCTACTCTATCAATAAACAGTTTTCTTTCACTCCTTTGATCTAAGAGGAACGTCACTTCTTCCTTTGGAACCGTTTTTTCTTTGGGACAAGAACATTTGTGTTAGTACTTTGCACTTGCACGCTGCAATGTCAAAAAGTTTCGTGTGTGCTTCTCTTTTGAACATATCAATCTTTGCTTTGTAAGCTTCAGAATTTTTTCTGCTTTGGTATGGCTTCATAATGACACGATACTTTTCGTGGTAGCTTCTGAACATTGTTTCAATTCGCCTGTCTGACAGAATTGGGACGGAAGCACTTTCCCAAATTGTTTTCAATTTATCAACAACTTGTTCTAATATTTGAGATATTGAAGGATCTTTATTAGTATTCTGTTTCAAATCGTTTCTTACAAACAAGTAATATTTAAAAACTCCTTCGTATGTAGGAAGATTCCTGTGCCACAAATCTTCCCCCATACCAAACATGGGGCACTCAGTTGAGGCCCTGGTTGATTTTGTACAAACTCGAGACATTTTGAAAGTATACAAATCTGAAAAAGAAAGAGCTAATATCAATTATACGTTAATTTCAGTTAATAGTACATGGCAAACTTAGGGCAACACAATACAGAAATGCAAAATATATAAGAAATATAGTTTAGACTATCTGAGTAACGCCAACAACAGAACACCCACCTGCTACGAGAGCGACAGCTACACTGAACCGAGGTACTCACGTGACAGCTGAGTGAGCTGACTATAGAAAACTGTTTTTAGAGAATAGAAACTTTTTTTAAAGGTTGACTGAGCTATTTTTATACAAGTGCGAATAAATTCTTGTCTATTGTGCATCGTGGACTCTTCTGTAATTATTGGTTAAAATCTGCTTTTTTCAATTTTTTTCAATATTGAAGGTCATTGTGGCACCTGAAGATATTAATGTTATGATTTTAAATTTATACCAGCTTATTTCCTCACTATTCCACACATTTTCCACACTAGCCAATTTGAAAATTCGAAAAATGAGTTTTTCACTCCGCCCTAGCGTATATTCCATATTTTATTCTGACTACTAATGCAAAAAAACGTTAGCTTAACTTTATATGTTCTAATGCTCCCCACAAATGAGAGGAGTTTCTCAAAAGGTACCGTCGCCATCCAACTCCTGACTCTCACTCAGCATATACTTCTGCCGGAAATCGTAAAAAATCTGTTCTTCAACTTGCCAAAAATTTCTTCATCAGATAAAAATGTAAAAACCTCTCCAATTCTAATTCTTCTTGGTCTTTCTGAAATTTAGCTAAGAACCCCCTCAACAACTTTACTTCCTCTTCTTTCCCTCCCCTTTTTCCATTCCGACGGTTCAGTTGCAGTCTCTTCTCCTCACAAAGCTGAACTCTTTGCTCAAAGTTTCGCCTGCAACTCTGGACGATTTTGGTGCTGTTCTCCCATTTCTTCCCTCTGACTTTATTAAGCTTGAAATTGGAATCTCTTCCAAAGATGTTCTTTCTGCCCTATCTAGGCTCCACACTAGCAAGGGGGTACGGTTCTGATGGTGTTCCTCCTGTTGTTCTCAAGAAGTGTGCTTCTGTGTTGACATGCTGCCTTGGCAAACTCTTTCGTCTTTGTCTTTAATCTGGTACTTTCCTCCAGAAGTTCGCTTTCATTCAGCTTGTCTAAAGGAAGGGTGACCGCTCTGAAACCTCCAACTCTCGTCCAGTTGCTTTCATTTCTTTCATTTCTTGCTTTTCTAAAGTTATTGAATCTATCCATAATAGGAAGAGTATTAAACACCTCTTTTTTTCATAATCTTCTTTCAGATCGTCAATATTAGTTCCGCAAGGAACACTCTACTGGCGATCTTCTTGTATATTTCTCTGACTCTTGGTCATCCTCCTTTCAGGATTTCGGTGAAACTTTTGCTACTGTGCTAGACATATCAAAACTTTTGATATAGTCTGTCACAAATCTTTAATTTCGAAAATGCTGTCCTTCGGTTTCTATACTTCTAACTGTTCCTTCATCTGTGATTTCCTTTCTGGCCGATCTGTAGCTGCGGTTGTAGATGGCCACTGTTCTTCTCCTAATGTTAATGCCATTAACAGTGGTGTTCCACTGTTAATAGCTTCCAGGGTTCTGCCCTGTCACACACTTTTTTTCCTTTTATTTATGAACGATCTATTAAGTCGTATTTCCTGTCCTTTCCACTCTTATACCGATGATTCCATTTTTCAGTTCTTCATCCGCTTCGGAAAGCGTCCCTCCCAACAGTCACTCCATGCTTCGTGTAGGACGTCTATGGTGCATCTAACCACTGATCTTTCTGCCATCTCTGAATGGGGCAGAGAAAACCCTGTGGCTCTCAATGCCTCAAAAACTCAGTTCCTCCATCTGTCTACTCGTCACAATCTTCCACACGACTATCCCCTAATCTTAAACAATACACAACGCAATCCTTCCTCTTCTTTTAACTTTCTTTGCGTTTTATTTCCTCGTGATCTTTTCTGGGAAGATCACATATATTCTATTTTTAAAACACCTTCTGAAATGTTAAGTTTGTTGTACCGCCTCCGCAGTTTTTTACCCCTACTCACTTGCTGTCTTTGGAAAGGGGTCTTGTCCGTCACTGTATGGAGTATGGTTCTGATGTGTGTGCGTGATGGCTCAACGCAAACAGTTCTGCTTGAGAGGGAAGTGAAAGCCTTTTCGTATCATCAGTTCTCCGCCTCTTACTGACTGTCTTTGGACCTTGACTTCAGTTCTCTCCTTCTTCCATGCGGTGGCGGCATTTTTGCTTGCGTTTGCCCTTGTTCCCTCGTTCCTCTATACAAAAAATATATACTGCTATAAAAATTTCTTTCTTTTTTTACGCAGGAAGGAGGGGTTAAAGGCGAATGCCCGTAAAGCGCCCCTCCGCCATACAAGAAAAAGAAAGCCAAAATCATGGTCTATGGTTTTCGAGATGCCTGGACACTGCGTTTGAAAGATTCGAAGACATAGACAGGTGGAAAGATGGATTCAGGAAGATTGTTCCAGAGTTGACCGGTTGAGTAGATGATATATATAGCGCAATAGCAAAGTTTCACCGAAATCTTGAAAGGAGGATAACCAGGAGTCAGCGAAATATACTAAATGAATGCCAGTGGAGCTTTAGAAAACTTTAGGAAACTTTAGAAAAACAGGAAATCACTGCAACTAGATGATAGTTGGAGGGTTGAGAGTGGTCAATCTTCTTTGGAACATGCTGAATATTACCAACTGAAAAACAAAGACGAAAGATTTTACGTATACAGGTGTCAACACAGAACCACAGTGCTTGAGAATAACAGGACACTCTCAGTACTGTACGCCTCCTTAGAGTTGTGCCCAGATACGTCAGAAAAAACATCTTTGGAAGAGATTCTAATTTGAGACATCATGTGTATATATATATATATACACTAGGGGTACTCAATATATTTTGCCCCATCCTTTTTTCTTAGCTAAATAATAGGCCATTCGGCTGAAACGTCTTTTGGGCCGTAAGTTTGAACTTTCTGCGCTTCACATAACCGGAATTTTCCAGTTTCAACCTCCCCTCCTTGTATAAAACCGCTTTCAAACGCCCTTGTATAAAACCGATGGTTAACGCAGTTTCGAAAATGGCGTCTGACAGTGATGTGCGTCGTAAACAGAGCGATGTTATCGAGTTCTTAACCGCAGAGAAGAAAACAGTTGGAAATATTCACAAACGTCTACAAAACGTTTACGGAGATGCTGTTGTTGATCGAAGCACAGTTGGATGCTGGTCTAAACGTGTGAGATCATCGGAGAGAGGGAGAGCCAGCCTCGATGATGAGCCACGAAGCGGCTGCCCGGCATCGGATGTGACATCTCACACTGTGCAACGTGCTAACAGCATCATTCGATCAAATCGGCGCGTCACATACAAGGATGTATCACTGGAGCTAGGAATTAGTGAAGAAAGTGTGAATACGATAATTCAGCAAATGGGATACTCAAAAGTGTGTTCACGGTTTGTTCCTCGCGAACTGACTGAAGATCATAAAGCCCAAAGAAAAGAAATTGCTTCCGAGTCGTTGGTTCGATACGAGACAGTAGGGGATGACTTCCTTTCACGAATTCTGAGTGGGTATGAGACTTGGGTACACCACTTTGAATCTGAAACAAAACGCCAATCCATGGAGTGGCATCACGCAGACTCCCCACACAAGAAAAAGTTCAAAATGGCTCCCTCTGCAAGGAAGGTTATGGCCACATTCTTCTGGGACATGAAAGGGGTGATTCTGGTGGACATTATGAAGAAAGGATAAACAATCAACTCAGAGGCATATATTGCTACCATCCAGAGACTCCAGAGACGATAAAGCGAGTTCGACCGGAGAGAAAACTGGAGGACGTCCTTCTTTTGCACGATAACGCAAGACCACACAACAGTTTGCAAACAAGAGAGCCATCACAAAAATGCGCTTGACTGTGTTACTCCGCCCTCCATACAGCCCGGAACTGGCACCTTCAGACTTCCATTTGTTTGGGCCAATGAAGGATGCTATTCGTGGAAGAAAGTTTCAACGACGATGAGGTTGTTGAGGAGGTTAAGAGGTGGCTCCAGCGGGATTACCAGCAAGGAGTAAAGGCCCTTGTTTCGAGGTGGAGGAAAGCCGTAGAAAAGGATGGAGACTATGTGGAAAAATAAAAACTTGTAAAAAAGGTACGTAATTACTTGTGTACAAAATTTCTGGAACTCACAAGAAAACTTGGAAAGAAAAAAAAAGGGTGGGCAAAATATATTGAGTTGCCCTCGTATACAACGGGTATGCCATAAAAAAGGGTGCATTTTAAAAAGGCTATAAAATCAACATTTTCTTTTAATTTTAATAAAACTTCTATACAATAAAACATATATTTATCTACTGTATATGCAAACACGTTTCAGACTAAAATATCAAATAATTCAAATTCTATCAACATTTAACGAAAGAGTATGATTTTTCTACTTATATATGCAAAAATTATTAAACCTTTTAATAATTTTTTTAAATAATTTTTAACGTAAAATTTACCTGAAATTATTAAAAAAATTGTTCGAAATGCTTTCCTGACATTTCAATAACTTTTTTATTCTTGGCCGGAATATGGGAGAAGTTAGCAGAGCGAATCTACAGGACTAGGATAAAAGATGTCGCTCATTTACCGGAGGTTATCATTCATAAATGGGAAGGGCTTCCACAGGAACAAGTAATTCGAGCCATAGATGAATTCCGGCAAAGAATAAAAAAGTTATTGAAATGGAAAGAAAGCATTTCGAACAATTTTTTTAATAATTTCAGGTAAATTTTACGTTAAAAATTATTTTTAGAAAAAAATATTAAAAAGGTTTAATAATTTTTGCATGTGAAGTAGAAAAATCATACGCTTTTGTTAAATGTTGATAGAATTTGAATTATTTGATATTTTAGTCTGAAAACTTGTTTGTATATAGATAAATACATATGTTTTATTGTGTAGAAGTTTTATTAAAATTAAATGACAAGTGTTGATTTTATAGGCTTTTTAAAATGTACCCTTTTTATGGCACACCCGTTATATGATGTGTGTGTGTGTGTGTTAAATATTTGGAAATGCCAATTTGATAGTGTGTTTTAAGGAAAGGAATATTTTATTTCTGGATGATATTTTCCAGGACAGAAACCATCATATTCTTACTTATTCTTCAAAGTAACACTCTGACCTTTATCCCGCTGCATCTGTGCGCTTCCCGAAGAGCAAGACTGATTTCTCGACTAAAATATATTGAATTAGCGTAAAAAAAATAAAATTTCATTTACACGCTCCATCATGAACTAATTAAGTAAAAGTCCAAAATTTGTACAAAATAATCCTTTTCTGTTGCAGGTTACAGGTTTAAAGTTTATAGGTTCCGAATGTCTCTATTAAGTTTATAACAAAGAATCACTATCTTTCAGTAACATATCAAAATGATGTTTGATGCGAATTAATGAGGCATTTTGATCCTGTAACCTGTAAATTTGGGCTTTTCCCTGTTCACTGCATTTTGTTATTCAAGTCTACAGTAACTTATATGGTTATCCTGTAGTTTCAGATTGAAATCGGGACATTTTTGTGCGCACCCTTTACATTACCATTTCATATTCATTTTCCTTCAATAACTATAATCTGTTATAAAGTGTTCGAAGACTTTAATAAATAATTTGTATTACTTTCGCTCACTTTTGACTCACGCTCATATTGGGTGAAGGAATAAAACAATTCCGCATCATTGTTTCTATTGAAAATAATTTTATTCCTAATAAGTTATTTTTATGTATGAAAGTGTGAAGAGAATCTATTATTAAAAACATTAAATTCTTCTCCATCACATTCTAATAATCTATTACTCTCTGTTTATTTTAATATTTTTATATGACCTTTACTCATAGATTTAAACCAAAATAACTACTCTCATATTTTCACTTATAAAACATAAGATAAAAGTTTATTTTTTAAATTCATCTTCCTAAGAAAGACATTACAGTACAATTGAATTGTTAAAGATAGTGAACGAGTGAGTGTCTTCCGTCCATAATCTTTGATGTCGAAATCTCTATTTTTGCAAGTATCGTCCAGGTCTTGGGAAGAAAAAATTTCTGAATGCAATTTTATAATTGTTTGCCTTAAGTATTCAAAAAATGAATCATGTTTTAATAATATATATATATATATATATATATATATATATATATATATATATACACATATATACACAAACACACACACACACACACACAAACACACTGGGTGATTACAAATGATCTTCCCGATTTTAAACATTTATTATGAAAATCTAACAAAGCTACAGCGAAAAGCAAGATATACAAATAAAGAAGAACTCGGTAAAAACTTTTATTCACAAGCTATCAAAGTTCAATATGAGCTCCTTTTGTGGCTCCTTTTGAGGTTACAACATTCCTGAATGAGCAATTGCCTGATCTTTGGATCGGACGTGGGGGCCCATTTCTTGGCCGGCTCGTTCGCCCAATCTAACCCCCTTGATTTCTTCCTCTGGGGCTATGTCAAAAATTAAGTTTTTGTTCCACCAATGGCAACAACTTTGGAACAAACCAAACAAAAATCCAACAGAACCAGCTTCCTATAGACCCATTACTTTACTATGCACACCTTCCAAAGTAACAGAAAGACTAATCTTACAAATCACCAACCCACACATACCACTATCGCCTACTCAACATGGATTCAGACCTCACCACTCAACCACGACATTACTCACTAACCTCACGCAGCACATCATGGATGGCATCAACTCCAGACGACCAGCTCAAGGTACACTATTAGCAACAATAGACATTAATAAAGCATTTGATGCTATCCAACGCTTCCCTCTCAGAAACAAAATACTCAACACAAACATGCACAATAACCAAAAGGTGGCTGAGCAACTATCTTTCAGGAAAATACTCACATGTCACATTTAATGGCAAGTCATCCAAAAACAAGCTTTTTCCGAACGAGGTCACTCAAGGCTCTGTTCTCTCACCAACAATCTTACCTTATCATCATATGCAGATGACATCACTCTAACATCTACCCGCAACAACATCGACACCGCTACAAATAACCTACAAACATACATAAACAGCATACAAGACTGGTTCCCACACAATAGACTCAAAGTAGCGCCCACAAAATCAACTATCACCCTGCTAACAAGCAACAGAAAAGAACACCAGATAACTCCATAGCTTATACTAAACAACACCAACATTCCACACACTTACAGGACCAAAATACTTGGGGTCACATACAACACATCATTATCTTTTGCAAACCAAATTCAGGACATTAAAAACAAATGTACGTCAAGACTTAACATGCTTAGGGTACTAACAGGCACAAACTTTGGACACCAGAAGGAAACAACATCACTCATATACAAACAATATATTCGCCCATGCTGGGCACCCATTAACTCAAATACACACATAAACACCTTACAGACAATACAAAACAACGCACTTCGTATCATTACAGGATGCACTCAAACAACACCAATAGAACACCTGCACACAGAAACAAAAATACTGAAAGTTAGGGAACATTTAGACGTGAGAGAAACACAATTCATGGCAGGAGCGACAACTAACCCACAACACCCTTTCCACTACATGTACAATCATGCACCGTCACCTCGCACCATTAAGGTAACACCAGAGAGACATTATAACCAAATACTCCATTCCATACCACGCCCCACAGACATCACACAGTACAGAAACACATACACACACACACGTAACCCACAAAGCACTGCCACAAAGCACTGCCACCCACAAAGCACTGCCACCCATTGACAGGTCAGAAACCAGCCTGAGCAGGTAGGATCGAGTTAACTTAGCACGATTCCGATGTGGACATCACCCCAACTTACAGACATATATGATATAAACACAGACTAGAAAACGCCACAGACAACACCTGCCACCTGTGCCAGGACACATCACAATCAACTGAACACATTATGACAGACTGTACCTCTCTAGCACAACATAGAACACAACACAACATCACTAGTGCGCTGAACCTCTGGTTGGTCACTCTGGAGAGGGCGATCGGTTACCTGCGTGCCGCCTGCTTGCTCGATCAGGGTGGGCTGATCGGCTAACCCACAACAACAACAACTTTGGAAATTTGAAGGGAAAGATACGTGAGGCTGTTAGAAAAGTTTAGTATGATATGCTACAAAATGTATGGAAGGAAACAGAATACCGCTTTGATGTCTGCAGAGCCAAAAAGAAGGTGATATTGCACTTCATTAGCTTGTAAATAAAACTTTATGAGTTCTTTATTTGTATATCTTGCTTTTGTTTGTTGCTTTGTTAGATTGTTCAGAATAAATGTTTAAATTCCGGAAGATCATTTGTAATCACTCGGTATATCAACAATAATATTTGGTAATGTCTAAAAATCAGCGAAACATGAATGATTCCACTTTTAACTTCTCTGGACTGAAAAAGCCGTCGGTTCCCTTGGGGTGCTCTTCCTCGAGTGTCCCCCAATGGTTGAAAAGTTTACTTTGAAAAACTGAGTGTTCAATGCAAATACTGCAGAAAAGTATGCCTCACCTACGAACGAAAAGGTATTGACTGTAAAGAGGAATATCATTGACTGTCTCTGAACAATTTTCTTTAAGTTATCGCCAATTGTAACGAATTAAAAAAAATATAGAAATTTTTACTTATGCAAAATAAATAGTTCATTTATGACATAATTTACAGTTCAAAGAAGAGGGATATCAAATATTTTTTATTAAACGTTCTAAATTCAATTCAAGGCTAATATATACTAAATGAACAAGGCGGATCAACGAATTTTTATTCGGACCAGGGTGCTGAGCGAACTGGGAACCAGTTTTGAGCCCCGCTGGTGCAATATACAAAAGGTCATGAATATACACTGTACATTAGGGTGTATCATGCTCATTGAAGCGCGAATTTCAAGATCGGCAGTATGTATTCCTATATAAAATTAAATTTTAGGAGGGGTTTGTTTTCTTGAACGTTTGCTAAAAATCACGTTTAAGTGTTCAAATTTCCACTTTTTCGTTTTCTGGTTATGTACAGAACAGCTGTGCAGGACATACTGTAGTACAAATGTAGCAGACCGGTTTCTTACCAAACAAAACCATTATAACAGCTGTTGTAGGCTACTAGAGTTTCACTGTGATAATTTTCTATGTTTCAGATACAAAGCTTGGTGAAGAGTGTGTAGCCACCATGGCTAAGCAAGGACGAAAGACCAGAAAAAGTTCTGGTTCAAAGCTGAGTGATCTGGTGGGTCCAGGCAAGCAGTTATTTCGCACAGAAGTTCCAACCTGGAGAGCTGTGTTTCAGAGAGGAATCCTCCTCCAGGAAGAGAAGCTGTTTCTGGATGATATGAAGAGAGTTCAGTACCCTCTGCATGATTTGGCTAAGCACTTGGCATCACTGGTACTAGCACAGTGGCGCAAAAGCAATGCCAAGTTCACTCCTCCTGTGATCATTCAAGAGAGATCCATTGCCAGGAAGATTCTTGTCAGGTGGGATGAAATGATTGACCGAGTGAATGGCAGAGTGAAAGCTGCAAAGAGAAAGGAGGGAATATCTGAACTTGATACATTGTTTGACATAACAACCTGCAGACATGATCTCACTTTCTGTGGAACTGAAGCATCTGGCTTCTCTGGCTGTGCTGCTAGAGTTCATGTCAACTGTGACTGTCCTCTGCCTCAGAAGATTCCAAAGCTAGAGCTAGAGTGGCTCCATTACCAGAGGATCAAAACCTCAGAAGGTTCTGGCTTCCGGATGGCATCTGTTGATGTGAAGGAAACAGTGAAGAGGTGAAGGCTAAGAGGAAGGAGGAAGAACAGAAGGCAGCTGAGAAGAGAAACAGAAAAGGAAGAAGAAAAGGAGCTACTGCTTAGACTGATGATGGTGAAGATGATGAAGATGAGGTGACTTCCTTGCAAGAGTCTCCAGGCAGACCAACTCCTACTGCTGACACAGATTTTTCCAGTACTGCACCAGGCACAAGCTCCAGTGTCAACACTGGCAAAGTCTCCACCTCTGCCGAGAGGAACTACATGGATATCTCAAGCACTGCTGCCGCTGCAGTCAGGTTCAAGGTGGCAAACACTCCTGCAGCAGCCATTGCAACTGGTTTCTTGCAAGATCTCATCAAAGGTGGCCATCTATCTGCTGATAAGGCATATCTAGCTGTTGACAGGATGAAGATGTGGAGGGGCAAGGAGTCTGTAATAGGTGCCTCGGTGGAGGCCCTGGAGAAAAGGACAGATGGAGAGGAGATCAAGGGAATTTTCTTTGATGGAAAACAAGATAAGAAGACAAAGATCATGAGGTACAATGAAGAAACTGGCCGCTTCCATCCTGATATTACAACTGAAGAGCACTATAGTGTTACCTGGGAACCTGAGGGGAAGTATCTCTTCCATTGTACACCAGAAGAACCTGAAGGAAATGAGAAACCTGCACTGAAGATAGCTCAGGCTCTGTTTGAGTGGACAGTGCTCATGGTGCTAAAGATACTATTGTGGTCCTTGGTGGTGACTCCACCAACACAAACATAGGACCTGATGGAGGAGCTATCATTCACTTGGAGAGACTGCTAGGTCATAAGTGTCACTGGCTGATATGCCAGTTGCATATTAATGAACTTAGCCTCAGGCACATGATCATCAAGCTTGATGGTCCCTACACGCATAAGTCTGGTTTCAGTGGCCCAATAGGAAAACTTTTGGAAAAGATCAATGACATACCTGTCAACTTTAGCTTCAAGGCTCTGCCAGGAGAAGAAGATATAATTGGACTGCCAGAAGACATTGTACAGAACCTTAGCACTGACCAGAAGAACTGCTACCTACTGATCAAAGCTCTCAAGACAGGAGATTTGAGCAAGGAAGTTGCTGGTCTGAAGGGGGGGAGAGGGTCTGAAGGGGGAGGTGTTGAAGAGGCTGGAGGTGCTGCTGAAGTTCTGCCTGGACTTCTACTTCAAGACGTATTTTGAGATTATGGTGAAGCACCACATGAGGTATGGACCTCACCATATTGTGACCGCTCTTGGACTGCTGAGAAGCCAGACCTCTGAAGTCAGGAACATAATCACTCGTGTGATAGTTCGTGGAGCATATCATGCTCACAGTGAGAACCTAATTGCCTCTCTCCTGTGCAGTGAGGATGAGGAGGAGAGGGCATGGGGTTGAGATGATCAAGAAGATCAGAGGTAAGTCTGAGTATGGAGACATGAGTCTGAGAACCCATAGAAACCCTAAATTGAATTTTGATGCCGCTTCTCCAATTACTCTGATTAATTGGGATAAGGAGAAACTGTATGAGCCACTCTTCACTTGTAAGATGTCAAGAGGGGAAGTTGAGGAGCTTCTCAGGCCTCCACTTGAAGTTGAGAACTTCTCAGTTCACACTCAAAGCTGTGAAAGAGCAGTCCAGGAAGTTTCAGCTGCTGCTCATGCAGTGTATGGGCAAGAGAGAAGAAATAGCTTTGTTCGTGCTAGGATCGATCACAGAGAATTTTGTCAGTTTTCAAGTCAAAGCAAGACATTATGAACATGTTTTAGATCTCTACAAGACCTGCTAAACAAATCAAGATGCTTTCAGAAGAAAAAATATCAAAACATTCAGTTGACCAGCATATTATTACAAACTAGGGGTGGAGGAGGGACTTATACAAATATTAAAGAAGAATTGCAATTGCAAAAAAAAGGTTGAACGTCACAGCAGCTTGCGGAAAGGTGGGAGCAGCTGCCATCACACTCAGTGATGCCGAAAAGAAAATAAATAAAAATTGTTGGAGGCGTTTCTAAAAAAAAGAAAATGCAAGACCACGAAAGAAAAACAAAAAGATTCTGCCTGATGAAGAAAACAGCCACGAAATGTGGTGTATAGGAGACTGAAAATCATACAACTCTTTAATTTTGGGCCATTTTGGGTGATTTTGTTTATTTTAGGAGTTATGAACCACTTTGGCTGATCTTAAATGGGTCCAAGCCTGCCCCTAGAAATGCTTAAGGGTGTATGTGAACAATATGGAACATATGGAGATCATTTGAGGCTACCAAGTCTTTGAAATTGGGCAAAAATCCCATTTTTCGACAAAAAAGTGCGATTTTGAACACTTAAATGCGATTTTTCGCAAACGTTGCAGAAGACGAACCCCTCTTAAAATTAAATTTTACATACGAATACATACTGCCAATCTTGAAATTCTAAGTTTTCAATATTCGACCTGAGCATGATACACCCTGCTCTACATGTATATGAAATTCTAAACAGCTGAAGTAAAGGCATGAGAGAGAATTGTTACTGTCAATTTCAGGTTTCTTAAACAAGTTAAGGATTGATAGACAGACAGCAACAAAACACTAACACTTCTCTAAGGAAAAAATATAAAATCTGAAACAGTCAAAATTCAGTAACAAATTAATTAAGAAGGATTCTCTTTTTCCCCATTTTTCTTGCGAAAATGTCAGTGATGTCATTAGGTTTAATAGTTACATTATCTCTTTGAATGGAAGTCAGCGCAAGGCCATTTAGCCGCTCTTGACTCATAGTAGCGCGAATGTAAGTTTTTCACAAGCGTAGTTTAGAAAGTGATCTTTCCGATGATGCATCGCTTACGGGAACAGTGCCGAATACATGAAGTAGTGTGGCAACAGATTTGAAACGTATCCCGTTTCCATCATGTATGGCCTCATCTAAATTTTTAAATCTTTCGTCTACCGCAGTTTTTTGTTTTAGCTCTGTTAATCCAACTTTGGTTCTCCTTTTCTCATTGTCCGTGTTCTCATTGTATCAGTTTATCGGAGACACTAACACCTCTGACACTTGCTCTGACCTGAAAAATCGGAGTGTCCAAATCTTCTTCATATAACATGACATTTTCCTCCGAGCTTATGTCAACATGCGTTGGGGTAAGCTCTTAAAGGTGAATAGTTGTCTGGGAATCCCTATTCGAGTTGAAGAATGAAGTGGTCAATGAAGGAAATAAAGAGATTGATCGGCGAAAGTAGATTTCAGCAGTTTATCTTGAAGCATTGCTTCTGTTTCATTGCCGTCCCGTTGTCCGTGGAATTCTGAATCTCACATTCACTTCTTCTCTTTAAAATTCTCTTGAATTTTGGGAGATGCGTGCAGAAGCGGAAGGGAAGTTGCCTCTTCCATTCCCTTAATCCTTTTAAAGGCAACTGCAAAGTTTGTTTTCAATTTTGCAGACCTTCACTAGGCCCCACTTGTTTTTGCCAAACATTTAGCAGCAACATTTAGTGAGCTAATGAATGAACTTGATGTACATGCTGCCAACAGAGGTCTGATCTCAGCACATGTGGCCCTCTTTCTATCATATCAGAGCTTTCCCAGGGCCTGAATCATAGTCAGATAAATGTCTCTGAAAATGAGAAGAGAATCATGTCGCTCAACCCAACTTGTGTACAGAGAAGCTTTAATCATTTCCTTCAATTTCTTTCTTTCTTTGGATGCTGATTGAGCATGGGCGTAGCTACTGTGGAGCAATTGGAGCAGTTTGCTTCAGGCGCGGCAAAAATAGGGGGCGCAAAATTTACCATCATTGAATCTTGCAGTCTGTCTTGTTTTGACTCTGTTGAAGCAGAAAAATTACTCACGTGAAATGTATAAATTAGCACTAAAATATTCCTACTGTAAAGACGATTATTGCTTGGACTTATATACCCTATTTCGCCTTATTGACGCTGAGTAGAATAAACTGCAGAAGTGCAAGTGCACTACTCGCTGAGAAGGGGCGGAGTTAGTTACTAACTCCGCTCCGTACCTATCCCATTGAGTTGGTATATGTAATTTGTTTATATCTGTGACAGCTTGTGTTTTTCGTGCGCTTAAATCGCTGATTGTAATCTAAATTTGGATATTTTCGGTTTTAGGTCCGGCATTGGATTTTTTTCATATTTTGGTATAGACGTAGATTTTTACGCTGATTCCATTTCCGCAATCCGTTTCTTGGAGAAATAAACATTTGGCGCACTAGATCTTTACCTGCGTGTCGGCGACGCCAGAGAAACTCGCAGAGATACGAGTCGATCATGGAACGGTGCGTACCACACCGGTGCTTGTTACCGCGTTTGAGTTGGTTCCACGTCGACTCTATCCGTTGCGTGTGTGCTCCAGTTGAAGGGTCCACGAAGTTTTCGCTGTGGTTCACTGTTTTATTATGAAAAAACATATGAATACACAAACAGAAGTAGTTTAGGTTAGGGTAGGTTAGGTTAGGGTAGGCTAGGTTAGGTTAAGTATAGGTCGCTATTTGAATACAAATTTTGGGCCATAACTTTTTTCGTGTTTATTTCTCCAAGAAACGGAATGCAGAAATGGAATCAGAGTAAAAATCTACGTCTATACCAAAAACATGGAAAAAATCCAATGCCGGACCTAAAACCGAAAAGACCCCTAAATTTTAATAAAATAATCACTTTATTATAAACTTTTATAAGCTATAAGTGAAAAATATTTGTAAAGTGACTTACTTTTAAGGTAAGCGCATTATTACTGTTAGTATTTGTTACAATTAATTGCTTAATTTTCAAAAGTAAATGAAATTTGTATAAGTAAATTAATTTCATTTAAACGTTATCACAAACCATGTAATAGCATAATGTAATATTGTATTATAGAAATTTCAGTCGAATGATGCAACTTATAACACGTACGTTTACTATTAACAATGCGCGGCTAAAGTAACAATTTAATAAAAAAAATTATATTTTTGATTATACTGGATGAGCGAAAAGTCCCTGTGCACCTGTCCACTTCTAACACAGTGCAGGTACAGGTTCATTACACTTCTTGCAGGTGCACAGGGACTTTTCGCTCTCCCTGTACTTTAAAACAATAGAAATTTTGCAGTAAAATTTACATAAACATTTTTGTTACTGAATGGAAATCCTGTATTTTTTCGAGAATTAGCTTCGGATAAAATATTTGTCTTCTAAGAAACTGAATGGTGCGAAATTTCGAAAGAGAAAAAGAGAAAAGAAGAATCTGGAGAAAAAGTGTTGCTAAAAGTGTGTAAATTATCAACATATTTTTAAACAATCACGCCTTCTACTTCTCACTCAAATAAGCCTGACACAGTCTCAGAAGTATCGACAGTAATTTGTGGTAGCAGTAGTAACTGCGATTGCAGTATTCAACCCGAAGGCGTTGCCACTCTGGAAGAACAGCTATTACCAGAACTAGAGCCACATTCATCTGTTACTCCTTTATAGACTGTATCTTTAACAGAAAAACATATTAGTGTCGGAGAAGAAATTATTCAGTCATCAGACAGAGCTAATTTTCCTGGAATTCTTTCCCCTGAACAAAAAAGATTGATTATTAAAATTGGTTCTTGTCAACCTAAAGTCCATTTCCCAAAGATAAAGACGGGCGTAACCGCCAGAGAGGCTTTAATGAAAAGTACTACTATAAATCGCAAAACAATGAAAATTTCAAAATTAGGAGGCAATGGTTGTGTTATTCAACGGAATTAAACATTTGCTAGTGTCACCCTTGCTGGCTGTTTGATCAATCAAATTTAGATTTAAGTTTTGTGCAAGGAACAGCGGACTGGGCTCATATAAGCGGTAATACTGAACAACACGAAGAATCCGATGAACACGCTATTTCCTGCGCGGTGTCCTATCGCTGGGAAACTAATTCTACTATTGATGCAATCAGCAGACAAACAAGTGTGCACGAAGTAAATTTTTGGCGCAAGATATTGCGACGTATTGTTGATGTAATAATAACACTCGCTACAAACGATTTACCTTTTCGAGCTCTTAGAATTACTGATGATCATGGAACTTCATAAAGAAATTTTCTTGAAATTATTCGATTACTATCTCGATATGATGATGTTTTATTTGAACTTTTAAAGCGTCCCAAAGGAACTGTTACGTATCTAAGCGCAGAAATTCAGAATGAAATAATTAACTTTTGCTAATGAAATAATCCAAACAATTAAGAGCGAAATGAAAGAAGCAGCATTTATATCTGTAATAACAGACATAACACAAGATATATAAAAAATTTATCAGCTTAGCACGGTGTTTCGCTATATGCTAATAAAAAAAGATGAACGTGAAAAACCAGTGCAGCTGGAGATTAAAGAATCATTTTGCGGATTTACAGAGATAAGAATCAAACATCTAAAGAGCACTGTATTAAAGGTTATGGAAGATTTCGCCGATTTGCCAAAATACGAGGACAAGGTTATGATGGAGCTGCGAACATGAGTGACGTCTATACAGGTCTTGAAGCGTGCATTAGGTAGAAAAATTCATCCGCCACATACATTCACTGCTGCTCTCATAATTTAATTTAGTTAGCAACGACTCTGTTTCAAATATTCTCAAAATTAGATATTTTTTGGCCAATTAGAAAAACTTTATGTATTTTTTAGTGCAGTTAGTAGATGGTCAAAATTGATGGAATTAAAACAAGGACACACGACGCAAACCTTAAAGAGAGTTTGTCCCACTAGATGGTCTTCACGCATTCAAGCTCTCGAAGCGCTTTGCTCTCGTTATTTTGACTTTCTTAAGATTTTAACGTACCTATCACTAAATGGCAAAAACAAAGAGGAACAACATGAAGCTAAAGTATTAATGAATTATTTTGAACTATTTCCACCAATACTTTTATTTACCGTTCAGACTAAAATTGTTGGCTCAGTTAATGTGGTATCGAAGATGCTGCATGGAAAACATGAAGACATAGAAAAGGCAGTTGAAATGATTTCCTCTCTTATTAATCAATTTTCAAATATGAGGGCTAATTGGCAATCCATAAAAAAGAAGCAATCTATGAAATGGAAAATGATCCTTCTTTTCCTAAAAAAGGTTACATCGTACAAAAAAAATGTTTGATGAACTCCATGCAGATGATCGCATAGAAGATTGTGAAAAACGCTTTCAAGTCGAAGTATTTAACCGAAACATAGATATAATCGTCAGTCAATTAACTGGGAGGTTTGAATCAATTCCTAATGTTTGCGAAAATTTTAAATGTTTATCACCCAATTTTCTTTCAAATTCATCCGACAAAGATATAAATGAAAGATCGAATCTTCTTGTTGAAGCGTATCCAACAGATATTTCACCAGGATTGGGTCTTCAGTTGCAACGTTTTAAATTATGCTTTCATAATGACTTACAAAAACTTTCAACAATACGCGAAGTTAATGAATTACTTCCAATTCATACACCTGCTCGAGTAGCTTCTCTGATTTAGTTAGTGCTTGCTTAATTTTTCTCACTCTACCAGTGACTACAGCGACAGCAGAGAGAAGTTTTTCAAAATTAAGACTGATAAAAACTTATCTAAGGAGTAGTATGTCTCAACATCGGCTAAGCTCATTGGCAATGATTTCAATAGAAAGAGTTACAGCACGCTGTCTTGATTCTGACCATGTTATTGACCAAGTTGCAAATCAGAAAGCTAGAAGAAAAAGTTTTCAAATTCGGTAAGTTGTTTCCAAACTAATTATTAGATATAACACAATTTAATTTGAAATATAATAATACGCTTAAAGAGGGGCTGCTATACCCCTGAGTAATATTAGGGGGCGCTATATTGCCTACTGCTCCAGGGCGCTGAAAGGGTAGCTACGCCACTGTCAGATTGAGGATATGTACGAAGAGATGAACTCGATTATCTGATTCAAGTATAAAATTATTGACATTCTCTAAAGTTTCAGAAATGTTGTTCATTCTGAAGAAACAACAAGATTTAAGCAGTGGTTAAAACAGTGCGCATACGCAGCCAGAGGTTCAATCTGCTTGATGAAAGCTTGTACGCTAGGGTGGATCGATTTTACATTTGTTTCGATTTCCATATTCTAATAGAGACAAAAACTTGCGCATGCATGAGAAAATAGCCTCTGCAAACTCTTAGCTTAATAGGTAATCATCTTCTGCCCCCGGCAGAGCGATGAAAATCATATTTAGTAGTCAAAAACGTATTTTTCTTATAATTTTTAAAATATTTCAATATGCATCAAAATTATTCCTAATAACTATAAAGTCGATGAAAAAACCTCATATGATCGTTTTTCCAAGCGCGTTGTCCTACGTTAATATCTTTTGCCCCCGGCAACAACGTCAAATGTTGAAAAAATAGGTAATTTATATACATATTTCAGATCGGCTCTTTGTCTTAAATAATGCATTTATATATTTCCCATAGCATTTATATCGTTGCTTATGCATGAAATAACACACACGCAAAATTTTATGACTCTAGGCTGGGCATCTAGGCATCTACAGAGCAGTGTCGAGCGGTAGCTGCTCTTCAGCTCTCGCGGCTCGAAATCCAGGTAAGATGGCGCATCCAGGTGGCTGACAACAGCAAATAGATTTCTGCGCCTCTATGTTTCAACCAGTGAACCCTCCAGCACCTTCAACGAAATTGTGCGATTCATTATGACAGTTTACACACCAATTTGGTTTAAGATAAAGAAAAGCTCCAGTTTCACTGAGGGCGCAAAACATTTTTTCGAAATGATGCGTCTCTCTCAGACCATGCCTCAAAGATCTAAGACAATCGCCAACAAAGTCCTCCGTAGAAATTCTTTCTTTGCTCACCAGAAAATATTTTGATCTCCATGCTACATGCCGATGAGTAACACATAAGAGAATTAGGATGGAGAAGAATATTAAAAGCACGATCAAAACAATCACCAGCGGGGGAAATTCGAGCCTTCGCCATGCCTGAGCTGCTCTACGATAGTCAAAACTATTACGAAATGATCAACTGGCAAACGGCTGAGGTGACCGAACCCCCCGTTACAAAAACAATACCTGATACCCGAATAAAAGAGTTTGTTGAGACGGGAGACCAGCCTGATGGACTGATCCCACTATTCCCTTGTCATACTGAAGCGGTCGAGAGACTCATCAAATTAGTAACCGAAGCCTCTGCCAGTGTAAGTGGAATAGAAGAGAGGGACGGATTCATCCGCTCCCGTCTTCACTCCCGAACAAAAATTCCACGATTTGATTCTAAGAAAGATTACCGTATGTAAATCGACATGCAGCCAAAGGAAGGGTGGTTGGGGTTGGATAGGTTGGAACTCGACGTACAGCCACCTCCTCGTGGTGAGTTCTGGGTTGCTAATTTTATAAAATTAGCAAGCGAGGAGCTGTACTTAGTACTTATCGTACTTATAACATCGCATTAACGTAATTATAATCCACATTTTGACTTTTCTCGGGGACAGAAGATATTACTCTAGAGTCATAAAATTTTGCGTGTGTGTTATTTCATGCCTAAGCAACGATATAAATGCTATGGGAAATATATAAATGCATTATTTAAGACAAAGAGCTGATCTGAAAATATGTATATAAATTACCTATTTTTTCAACATTTGACGTTGTTGCCGGGGGCAAAAGATATTAACGTAGGACAACGCGCTTGGAAAACGATCATATGAGGTCTTTTTCATCGACTTTATAGTTATTAGGAATAATTTTGATGCATATTGAAATATTTTAAAAATTATAAGAAAAATACGTTTTTGACTACTAAAAATATGATTTTCATCGCTCTGCCGGGGGCAGAAGATGATTACCTATTAAGCTAAGATTTTGCGGAGGCTATTTTCTCATGCATGCGCAAGTTTCTGTCTCTATTAGAATATGGAAATCGAAAAAAATGTAAACTCGATCCACCCTATTGTACGCCATTAAACTTCCCTTGCATGTTTGCTTCTCCATCATGGCCTTGCTCTAGATATTGATTGAGGAAAGTCCTGTTTCTGTTAAGAATTAATTGATGAGCTTCCCTATGGCTTCTTCAATTACACTCTCAGCAACAACAAATCTGAAGAAATCGTCATGGTTATTACCTTTCTGAATGACAAAGCGAAGGCTTAGCGAAGCTTGCTCAAGTTTATGGATATCAGAGTGCAAGGACAGAAAATAAGCCTGCCTCCTTAACTCTCTCTATAACCTTTGAAGTGATCACCTGACCCATGCACTCAAGCAAATCATTTTGACAAGTTTTGCTGATGTAGGTGTCATTTTTTGCTGCACTTGACAATGTGTGTTCCAATTCTTTGTCAACTGCATCACTCCTGAGTCGAAGAAAGGTTCCCTGTTACTTAGTATCTTCATCGTCATTTTGCTTGAGGAGGTTTCCATCATCTCGATGGCCACATAATGGAATGTTGTTCTTTCCACAGAAAGACGGGATTGATTTAACTGGTTGATTACAGATGACTTAGGATGTGCCCTTACTTTGTCTACAAGGCATCTTCCACCATCATTCGACAGAATTTCACTTCGAGCTTGATCATCAGTACTTATCAGGCTCAGGCTGAGTAACAGGGTCAAGATGATCCTGTGCACAAACAGGTTCACACTGTGGGTCAGGATCAAGACCAAAGGATGTCCCTTCTCGAAGACGCCGCCATGAAGATGAAACGAAATCCAAAAGTAATGTCTGACATTTCATAGAGTTAATTTACACAAGCACCCCTGTTACAATAAAATTTTTAAAAACACCACCTTCAACAGAATAATGTATCTATGGGGTGAAGTGTAGAACGCACCTAATTCTAGTTTCCAAGCGTTAAAAGATTTAACGGCGATGCAACAAATCAACCAGATGTTGATATTCTAATTCGCCACATCGTAGGTCAATCTAATTACACTCGGGAGCCGGAACCTGCCACATACAGTAAACTACTGTATATCTGATATAAAATTTTAACTGTTCGTGTGCAAGATTCTAGCCGTCCATATTAACAACACATCTCATTCACATCGTTTACTTAATACGAGCTTTCCTCAACAGAATTTCATTCTTGCAGCATCCGTTCGAACTTGACTCGATTCAGTTCAAATATTTACAGTATATCTCAAAACTAAAAGCTTTGCCTTAAAACAGATTTCAAATTCTTAATAATTTCCATCAGTACTATAATCCACTGAAGTTTCATGCAAAAATATAAATTACCAATGAATATGAGTAGTTAACTAATTTCTACAGGGTGGCCCATAAGTCCCAATCGGTTATAATTAAAGCGAAAATACAAAAAACAAACATTGTAAAAAGCTTATAATAAGTTTAGAAATATTTATTGATTATTCATAGTGCAAATATAACCATCTCGACAAGTATTCTTTACTTATATAAAATCCGTTAGATGGATTTTCGCTTTAATGATAACTAATTGGGATTTATGGGCTACCCTGCATATATATATATTATATATATGTGTATATATGTGTTACAACTCAGAATGGTGCCCTGAGAAACTTTTATGCTACACACAGACCGTGCTTGGAACAAGGAATTCTTCTGGGAAAAATTAATTCTACTATCGTCCGAATAAGCAATAGTAAATGACAAATACAATAGTTTTTCTTCTTCATGATGGAAATCCAACCTGGGCAACGGGTCACTCGCAAAGAGGCCCCACAATATAACTTCCCTCACCAGCTATCTTCCAAGCAAATATGATCCAGCTTTGGGAGAGGATCTAGCGTTTAAAGCCACCTAGCCTACTATATTCAGAACCTCAGTATACCCAAGAAACTCGTTGCATTCACGTCGGATTGAATACATCAAAGAAGAAAGGGTAACTATTACATTTTTAGCCAAAAACCCGTTGCCCACGTTGGGCTTCCATCATAAAAAAGAACTATAGTATTTGTCATCTACCATTATTTATTCAGACTATAGTGGAATTAATTTTCCTAGAAGAGTTCCTTGTTCCATACACGGTCTATGTGTAACATATGTATAATAGATACACTTTGACTTAAAGTGATAGGCCCGAGCTCTTGCTCTGCTCTCATTTAAAGTCGAATAATATTAACATCCGTATTCATTTCCAATTAAATCTTGAACTAATACCTAATATCACCGTCTTTTGAATCACGAGCCTATTCGCATTAAACATTTCAATTGCAACCATATAGGCCTACATCATCAAGTTTCTTTATATGTGAAACTTATATATTAATTCTGAACCTGATCCCATTTTAACATCGAAGCAAGTGATAGCCGTTGAAGCCGTATTCTATCAAGGCTCTTTTTAATTTAGACTTGTCAATTTAGCTTGTAACAATTATAATCACGATAAATAAGGGATATGATATTGATATTTGAAGTGGGTAAACAATAAAACAATGAAATCCATAATGGTTTCATTTAATTGAATTATGTTTTAAACTTGTTGATTTATTTTCGACAGATTCACATTCATTAGTAAGCTTTAGTCTAAAGCACTTTGATCAGACCTGTGTTTTTAAAAATAAATTAAAAATAAACTTTCTTTGAATTAATTTGACTTTAGTCATCTCCACAAACCTGTTTCAGTTTCAAACTCTTCAGGAACAGAAGTATAATCTAAATGTCGAATTCTTTGTTACAACTCTTTAGTTCTTGATGTCTCCCTTTCAAAGGAGCTCTGCAGACCTTGAACTTCCGAACAAAGTTCAGAAACCAAAGCAATTATAAGTTATTTCCTTAAAAAAATTTGGATTGTTTGTACGAATCAATATGAGACGAATTTTATGTGTACATCTCCGGACCAAAAAAAGTAGAATACTGTCCCGAATGAGCTCATGACCATGGCAATGCCTTTACGTTATGCACCTTTATGATGTACAGTATATCGAGTATCTGTGGCTTCATTTTGATTAAAAGATACCTCTGTGTTTGAGTTTTGAAAAAAATTTAAAATGTAGCAAAAACCTTATTAAATAATGAAAAGTTAATGCATAGTAACATACCAAAATATTAGAATATGTTGTCAGGTGTTGTAAAACAATATAATAAATTCATTATGTTTATTAAGTATTGCGAATATATTAGACATTTA